>JAEIGL010000024.1:0-280456 GCA_018903715.1 Zaprionus davidi | reverse complement strand
ATGTAATTGGACATCTAGTGCTGAAGGAAACTTCCTTTTGCCTTCCCGGCAACATGACCTATTAGATGGTTTGTTTGACATGTCTTTGTCACAGGTCAATCATGTCAAAAACTCTCTGCACAGATTGCTTGATTTATGTTTCACCTCTGATCCTTCCAAGGTGATTGTAGACAGGGTACAACCCCTTTCCCTTCCGGAAGATCCTTATCATCCCACTTTCGAAGTGCATTTCGACTTGGGTATTAGTATTTTGGATAAAAATGAAAGGCCGTGTAATCGCGTGCGCTGCTTCAAAAAAGCAGACTTTGAAAATTTAAATTCTTTAATTTCTAATTGTGATTGGTCTGATTTTTATGCATCAACTGATATGTCAGTTGCAACTAATATATTTTATAACACCCTAAGCTCTGCTTTTGATATCTATGTTCCGTTATCCTATCCGACATGCTCAAGCAAACCCCCTTGGTTTACAAAAGAGCTGTCTCGCTTAAAAAACTTAAAGAGTAGCTTATACAAGAAATATAAACAAAACGAGAGCAACAGTCGCGCAAAACGCGACAGTGGGATACCCTTCGACCTATGTTCCCGTGTAGTTTCATTTGTTAAATTCATACACATATGCATATGCACATGCTTTGAAATTAATCCCGACAGATGGCGCTCGCGCTTCGCGCTCGCCCGCCGCCCTTGTTAGCTGACAGAACCACTTGGTTTTATGCTCATACTTTCTTAAATAACTTCTGTGATTATTGTAATTTGGAGACTACGTAGATATTTCATTCAGCTTAGTATATGTTAAAGTCAGAAAGTTGTATCTTTTATACAGCGCTTACAAATTAAGTTCAAAAATTAAATTATTGATTTTTGGGGGCGGTGGGCGTGGCACCTAACATTTGAAATAAACTTGATCTGCTTATAGTACACAGGAGTCCTCCTGCCAAATTTGGTAACTCTAGCTTTTATAATAGCTGAGATCTGTGCGTTCACACAGACCGACAGACAGACACACATGGCTCAATCGACTCAGCTTGTGATCCTGAGCAAGAATATATATACTTTATGGGGTCTCCCACGCCTCCTTATGCCTGTTACATACATTTGCACAAAGTTAGTATACCCTTTTTTGACCATTTTCAATGGTCGAAGGGTATAAAAACTCACCGTTTATCTTTTCCCGCTACCTAACTGCTCGGGCAAATTTTACCGTGCTTAACGCGAAATGTTATAAATACTATTTGACCAGATGTAGGTTTCAGTTTTTTCAGAATCCTAAAAAGTTTTATAGTTTTGTTAACATGAAGCGCAGGTCAGCGGTCCTTCTAAACTTTCGTTTGATAACGCTGAGGCGGACACTGATCAGGCCATGGCCGATATGTTTGCAAAGTTTTTTCAAACAACTTATTCCTCTTCTACGCCGAGCATTCATTCTTATCCATATAGTGTACCAAGTTCAAATGGCATCTTCACACCGTTACTGAACGAAAGTTCACTTTTTAAGGATCTTAGCTTAGTTGAACCAATCTTTTCACCAGGTCCCGGTGGTATCCCCGCCTGTGTACTTAGATATTGTGCCAACTCCTTATGTAAGCCATTGCTCAAATTATTTTCGCTGTCCTTAGACACCGCCTTCTTTCAAGGATTTCAGAAAAATCTTCAAACCGATGTCATTTATACTGATTTCAGTAAGGCATTTGACTCGGTCAACCATTCTCTTCTTGCACATAAACTGAATCTCCTCGGTTTCTCACCAAAACTTCTTAGTTGGATTGTGAGTTATTTGGGTGACAGAACCCAACGGGTCCTCTTTAAGAATAATCTTTCTTACCCCGTTCATGCCACATCTGGTGTTCCCCAGGGAAGCCATTTAGGTCCCCTGCTTTTTACACTTTTCATCAATGACCTCCCAACGGTCATACTTAACTCCCGTACTCTCATGTATGCTGATGATGTCAAGTTATGTTTTCAATTTAAAGATGACTCCTGTCATTCCCGCCTTCAATCTGACTTAGACTGTTTCTATTCTTGGTGTCGTGCAAATCTTCTTAATCTGAACAGCTGACACCGTTAGATCTGGCCCTGTTGAATAGGCTTCTAACCTTCCTTCCTTGAGCAGCCAGTTCTTCGTCCCACCAAGGAACTTTTTGGTTGACTTTTAAGGTCTTCCGAACAGAGCTGTCCTCGAAGGATGTGATTAGCACATCTTGAAGCAGGTTGGCAGCAAGTTCTATCTCACTGATAGAATTAGGGTTGCTGATCAACGAGTCTGCTTTAAAAGCCACAGAGGCTTTGAATAATTCCCAATTTGTCTTTTTGGGACAGAAGGACTTCTGGCGGATCTCGACTTGGCCAAGGACGTCGAACCTGATGTGCTGATGGTCCGACAGCGTGGCTTCGTCTGTGACCCGCCAGTTAACCAGCGAACTCGCAATAGAGTTGCTGACTAGGATGAGATCCAGAACCTCTTCCCTATTGGCGTTAATAAAAGTAGACTTACATCCTTTGTTAGCAACATCTAATTGACAACACAATAGATACTCTAAAAGGGACTCACCACGTTTATTGACGTCGCTGCTTCCCCAGATCGTGTGATGCGCATTTGCACCACAGCCGATCACGAGCGGCTTGTTATACAAGCGGCAGAACTCCACCAGCCACTGATTCTCTGTTGGGGGGACGTCATCCACGTCGCAGGGGAAATAGGCAGAGGCTAACACTACCTCCCGGACACCTTCAGCCGTGGCTACCTCAATAGCCGTTGCCACCAGGTCTCTGTGGATGAAATTGGGTAAAGGGAAGTGTCTCACACTGTTATTTACAACCCATACGGGCATATAATAACTTACATGATCCGCATGATAATCCACGGATGTGGCCACCGATCAACCATGGCTCTTGGACGAGAGCCAGATCGATTGCATCCTTACAGACGATCCTGCAGAAGGTGGCGGACGCTCCTCTGGCGTGGTGCAGGTTCGCCTGGAGCACCTTCAGGGCTTTGGAGACAAGGCCACCTGCCACCTGCATCGTTTTGCCATTAAGGCTGTGTTGAACCACCCGCCACAGCTCCGTTGAGAAGCACTCAACATTCTGGAGACCCAAGTACTCCAGAATGGTGGCGGGTGGGAGGTCAGCACTATTGGGGAAGTACCCTCGAATGAGGTGAACTCTTGGGAACTTAGCTTCCTCCAATAGCTTAATGTCAAGGCCGCTGATGGACTTGATATGTCCAACAGCTCCCCTGACCCATTCGGCAGTGCTGCTGTCCTCGCACACCAGGAGCAGCCATTCATTTCGGGGTATGCAACCCTCGAAACCTGGACCGATTCCTGATGTGGAGGGCAGCCGCATCGCCTTTAGGATGCTGTCTTGCATTGTGGCCAACTGCTCCGGTGAAGTGAAGCCCAATTTCACCCTGCTTGCCACCTGGCTGAAGAGTGGCTTTGTGGACTCCACATGAGTCTTTTTGGGCTTCTTTGAAGACCCTTGGGGTTCGAGGGTATCGTCAATGCGCGTCCGCTTGGCCTTGGTTTCCACGGGGGCGTAGTTGCGACAGCCAGAGCCTCTGCTCTGCTCGAGCCCTTGGCGAGTGCAGCTTTGAAGAGCTTCTTCTGGCGGGTCTTCATTTTGACAAAGGCGTTCCCCGAGTCCAGTCGCAGAGTCTGGATTTGGGAGCCTGCTTCTGTGAGGCCTGACCTCTGTGAGGCCACGAAAGCGTCGTCAGCAAAGCTGATCAGGTCACCTTCAGCTTCCGCGTCGGAGGACATCACCTCGACGGTCTGCTGCATGCCTGAGCAGTTGTTGGACGAGAAGGCAGCACTAGCGAACTCAGTGTCCAATGGAGTTCGTGGCCCGTCCAAGTCCCCAGGAATACTTGGGTCGAGACCCGTAGTGTTGGGGGTGGAAGCCCGCAGCCCAATGACTGCAGTGCTGGTGTTGGGGTCGGCGGTGAAGGCTTCACCCTGGATTGATGCAATCAAAGCTGCATCAGGCTTGTTTGTTTTAAAATTAAGATCTATAAATTTGGTCCCACGAGTTGGCGGGAAAGGAAGGTCACCCACGACATAGCCCGCGTGCCGTTGGAAGTCTAAATGAAACTGGAGGGCGACAGGTATCCAAAGTCCGCATACTAGAGACCAGGCTACCCCCCGGCCATGCATCCCTTAGCGTATGCTGTTCCGCCTTGGATTGGGGTGATTTATAGATTCACGATCTTCAATTAGTCTACAATTAGTCAGCACCCCTAGCAGAGACATGACCGTGCTAGGGGCCTGCTTCCAGCCGCCCGCACGTGGAGAGTATAGCCACACTTCCGTCAGTAGGAGTAAGGACGGCACGTACCCCAGCCAAAACTGTGGTTACATTTAGTTCCCCTTGCTGTCTCTGACGGCTGACGGCCCTCAGGATAACTAGCCGAGTCGATTAAGCCATGTCTGTCTGTCTGGATGTCTGGATGACCAGATGAACACACAGATCTCAGCTATTATAAGAGCTATAGATACCAAATTTGGCATGAATGTTTCTGTGTACCAGGCACAGATCAAGTTTATTTCAAATGTTGAGAAGCACGTGTCTACATACATAGGAACATAGGTCGAACGGTATCCCACTGTCGCGTGCCGCGCGACTGTTGCTTTTCTTACTGGTTAAATATGTTAAATTTATTCACATGTTTGTCGACAGAGCTCTTGCCTCCCTTCTTAAACCTTTTTTAAAAAATTATGATCCTAAAATTATTAAATTATTATCTTAAAATATAATAAATTAAAGTCTTTTCTTGTTCGCGAAGATCGTAAAGCATGTGAAAGCCATTACAAATATAAAATTCAAGTGAAGGCAGCGAGAAAAATAAAAATAAACCAGTTAGAAAAGTCACAGTTGCGCGGCACGCGACAGTGGGATACCCTTCGAACTTTGTTTCGGTGTAGTTTAATTCGCGGGGCACGCGACAGTGATCCCACTTCGACCTATGTTCCGATGTAGTTTAATACACATATGCATATGCAAATGCTTTAAAACTATTCCCGACAGATGGCGCTCGCACTTCGCGCTCGCCTGCCTCCCTTTTTAGCTGACACAAGCAATTTGTTTTATGCTCATACTTTCTTAAATAACTTCTGTGTTTATTATCGGATCGGATTGTAATTTGGAGAATACTTTGGTAATTTGTTCAGCTAAGTATATGTTAAAGTCAGAAAGTTAGATAATTTATACGGCAATTACAAATTGTGTTCAAACATTAAATTATTGACTTCGAGGGCGGTGGGGGTGGCACCTAACAGTTTAAATAAACTTGATCAGCGAAAAGTACACAAAAGTCTTCCTGCCAAATTTAGTAACTCTAGCTTTTATAATAGCTGAGATCTGTGCGTTCACACAGACAGACAGACATGGCTCAATCGACTCGGCTTGTGATCCTGAGCAAAAATATATATACTTTATAGGGACTCCCACGCCTCCTGCTTGTTACATATATAGTTAGAGAGTTAGTATACCCTTTTTTGACCATTATCAATTGTCGAAGGGTATAAAAAACATGTACGATGATTGATGATGATCTAATAGAATCTGAGACTTTATAATTATCTAAAGACTTCATTTTACAATTTTACTCTAACCTTACCGTATATTTTTATTTCGACAGAAACCTCATCACGAAGCTTAAAGAGTTTCCTATACAACAATACATCCCCTTGGACTCGCACATACAGTTCCACAAGATTGCCGCCTGTACGGCGCTTTTCTTCTCGGTGTTGCACACCGTGGGACATATTGTGAACTTCTATCATGTGTCGACTCAGTCGCACGAGAACCTACGATGTTTGACGAGAGAGGTGCACTTTGCCTCGGACTATAAGCCAGATATTACCTTCTGGCTTTTCCAGACAGTCACGGGCACCACGGGAGTACTTCTATTTATCATAATGTGCATAATATTTGTTTTCGCCCATCCGACCATACGGAAGAGGGCATACAACTTCTTCTGGAATATGCATTCCCTATACATTGGGCTCTATTTGCTTAGCCTGATCCATGGATTGGCGCGTCTGACAGGACCTCCACGCTTTTGGATGTTCTTTCTAGGACCTGGTATTGTATATACCCTTGACAAGATTGTTTCACTGCGTACCAAGTATATGGCACTGGATGTGATTGAGACAGATCTTCTGCCATCTGATGTGATCAAGATTAAGTTCTACAGACCGCCAAATTTAAAGTATCTGTCCGGTCAGTGGGTACGTTTATCCTGTACAGCTTTTAGGCCCCATGAGATGCATAGCTTCACGCTGACATCAGCACCACATGAGAACTTTCTCAGCTGTCATATTAAGGCACAGGGTCCATGGACGTGGAAGCTGCGAAACTATTTCGACCCATGCAACTATAATCCAGAAGATCAGCCGAAGATACGAATAGAGGGTCCTTTCGGAGGCGGCAATCAGGACTGGTATAAATTTGAGGTTGCAGTTATGGTAGGAGGTGGTATTGGGGTTACACCCTACGCCTCAATACTGAATGATTTGGTTTTTGGAACCAGCACCAATCGCTACTCGGGTGTAGCCTGTAAAAAAGTTTACTTCCTGTGGATCTGCCCATCACACAAACATTTTGAATGGTTCATTGATGTGCTACGCGACGTTGAGAAAAAGGATGTAACCAATGTTTTGGAAATACATATCTTTATCACACAATTCTTTCACAAATTTGATTTGAGAACTACCATGCTGGTGAGTGAAACATATCTTTAAAATAAAGTAATGCCTCAGTATTTAATTTGGTCCTCGTCTCTATCATTTTTTTGCAGTACATATGTGAAAATCACTTCCAGCGCCTCTCGAAGACATCCATATTCACGGGGCTTAAGGCGGTCAATCACTTTGGACGCCCAGATATGTCCAGTTTTCTTAAGTTCGTACAAAAGAAACATTCTTACGTAAGTTTCCATTTAGATATATTTAAATTTACATACTTGATGTTTCATGACACTCTTCTCTCCCGTCCATTTATAGGTTTCCAAAATAGGAGTTTTTTCATGCGGCCCTAGACCGCTTACGAAAAGTGTCATGTCCGCCTGTGATGAAGTAAATAAAACGCGCAAGTTGCCTTATTTTATACACCACTTCGAAAACTTTGGCTAAGCCGTGTAATCATTATGGATATCTGTTCTTAAAATCACTTACTCTCTTTAGCCAGCTTCGAATCGCAACGTGCTAATACACGCATATGCATATGTAAATACATACTTTGTATATTTATTAAGTTCATACAGCATTTAAGCAATTCTTTATTCTTCAAATTCTTCTGTAGTCCACAAACATCTCAATCTCCTATATCTGTATTATAATAACGAAGGTGTATTATTGTACTCGCGCATCAATAATTTGTTATAATGATATCGTAATTAACTAAACCAATAAAGCCCCGTTTATTTTATATTCTAAAAGTGAATATATGCATTATTATAAATATACAAATGCAAATGTATCTATTAATCTACGTGTATGTAATTATTATATTTATTCAAAATATAATTTGGTACAAGTTCTTATAAAAGTTTTTTAATAGTTACTTTACTTAAGGTCCGATCCTGTTTCAACATATTTACAACGTGCAATAATATAAAGCATGTATCCTATACCATATATCGTTAAGATAGATGCGCGTAAGATGGATTACTTAAAAAACTTCTGTTTACGCATTTTTGAATTGAATGTTTCTGCCAAATTATATGTATCCAGCTTTTATAATAGTGAAGCATTGTTTTTAAGGTTCGAACAAAATGACAAAAAGGCTGAAAACGTACGGTAATTTTGGGGGAATTTTACTATGGTTAAAATTCCCTTTTTGAGCATAAAATCAAAATTTGTATCGGGAATTTTTTCGATAAAATTATTTTATTCTCAAAGTAAACTGGCCAACTTTATATAATCAACAGTATTTTGTACAACAATTCCTAACGATTTATTTTCCTAGAGCCGAAAGGTTTCAATATTTTTCAAATGGAGATTCCAAGACAAAAATAATTTTAAGAGCATAAGTGGTATCTCCTTATTCTCTAATTTTTTGTATTTAGAAAAATTGTAAGTTCTTGTCTATTTTTGTGTAAAATTATTTGCTGCTGGGTTCTGCCAGAAACTAAGTATGCAGAAATCTATGTAATTTATGTGTGCTTCGAAATGAACGCATCTTCGACTCCATTAACTGTGTGTATATTTTGAATCAGCATTTACAGCCGAGCCGTCTGTCTGTATGAACGCCTGTTTCTCAGAAATTACAAAAGCTACACCAAATGTTGTAACAAGACTCGTATTCGTTGTAAGCAGTTAAATTGCTACGCCCCTTTCCGCCTCTGTAAATTAAAAAGTCTTCTTCAAAGCTGCATAACAGCTGGAATATAAACTTAACTACCATAGTTGTTTGATACACATGACATACTCTCTATTGTGAACGTTTTGAAAATTTCATTATGATCGGACAATAAATAAACAAAGATATTAAAGATTTTAAATAATTCCCTTTGAATGTTTAAGAACACATTAAAATCCAGTTGTATATAACTATTATTTATTTAAAATTAAAATGCAATTAAGCCGAGCAGGAAACAAATGCGGTTTTGATGTGGTGGACAACTAAACCGGTGTGTTACGAGTTCATATGGTGATGGATATCAAACAAGACACTAAAACTTTATAACAATTAATTGACTATTTCGAGTCGTTATGGCGTAAAATTAGAATGGTAAAAGACATATACGAAGCATGAAGTATTTAATTTTATGTGTTTTTGCCGCCGTTGGTTGTCAAGACCTTCCAACTTGTCCATCCTCTTCTAGAGGTACCGCTTCTTTTTTATCGATATTGATACAAGTATCGATAATGCTAATGCTGGTCTAAAAGATGCAGCCAAACAAAAACTCAAATGTAAATTCAAATAGACTTAAATGTTTAATAGAAATATGTACGTGAAGTCACAACATCCCACCCACCGTAAAATTACTCCATAGTTTTACCCAAAACATCTAGCACTGCAAGGTTTGAAACTGGTGTTTTTAGCAATCCAGTTGACGTTTGTACTTCAGCTATTCGGATTTGGCCGTCCGCGGCAGCAATTGTAAGATGAACAACTAACTCCTTTTCTTCAGTTACCTCTTGGAAGGCTCTCCTCACAAATAACCACAACATCTCCCTTTGCTATGGGTTTGGATCGCGCATGCCATTTAATGCGCCGTGTCAAAGTCGGTAGATATTCACGTATCTATCGATGACAAAAATTATCTTTCATCTGTTGACTAATTCCATACTGCTTACGTAGACACAAATTAAGATCTTTTCCAGGAGTTTGCGTCGAGTTCGTCGTTCCCAGTAAGAAATGGTTTGGAGTCAGAGGTTCCACATCATTTATATATATTGGCAAATGGGTTAATGATCGACTGTTTATTATATTCTCAGCTTCTATCGGCAAGCTTCTTAAAGTTTCCACCTGTGGTGCTTTCTCTTTTAAAGGGTATGGTCAATACTAGTTTTATGCTCCTAACCATGCGCTCCCAGCATCCGCCAGAGCTCGGATTAGATGGACAATTAAACTGCCACTCGATGCTTTTTTTGCCTAACTCTGATTTTATATATTCCATATCAAAAAAATCCTTTGTGTTCTTTAATTCCTTATTGGTGCCAATGAAATTAGTTCTCATGTCAGAACGGATCGTGACAGGAATTTCTCTTCGGTTCATAAAATTTCTTATGCACAACACACATGCGTCTGTCGATAAGTCTGAAGCTTACTCCAGATGAACAGCCCTTATATTGTAGTTAAGCATGTGAAAAGTGCAACCCATCTCTTTTCTTGTCTTCGTCCAATCATCACCATGACTGGACCAAAGTAGTCCAATCCTACGTACGAAAATGGCCGTTGAAATGGTGTCACTCTATCCTCTGGTAACTGGCCCATCAACGGTGGTAAAGGCATAGCCAACTCGTTCTTACAAAGTTGACATCTTGACTTAGCTCGACTCACAGCTTTTCTTAAATTCACAATCCAGAATTGACGCCTTATTTCGTTTATAATAAGCTCATTGTTTTGATGATGATAGCGGACATGATACCATCTAACAATTAACTCTGACAAAATGTGACGCGATGGTAACAATATCGGACGACGTGCCCTCTCTGGAATGGATATTCAATAATCCAGCCTTCCTCCAACAATAATAACACCATTCGCGTTCAATTGAGGCGACAATGAGTATATCGGACTTTCCTTCGACATGATTCCAGATTCCAGAAGTTCTTCTATTTCCTTCCAGTATACTTCAAGTTGCGCAATTTTACATAAGGTTGATTCTGCCAGGTTCAATTAGTGTGCCGTCAACACTCCATCATATTGCGACATTTACTCACAAACTTCCAAATCCATCCTACTGTACGTTTTAAGCGTGAATAGTTTGAAAACCTTTCTAGTGAAAAACATGATTAATTTACGCCGTTCAGACATATTTTCTTGGTTGGAACTGAAATCTTGTGAAGGCCACTTCTCCTTTTCCAATAGTTTACATCGTATTCACATCGGTTACTGGTTTTTGTGGCTTTATCGGCAGCATTCACTTTTGTTGGCACCCAATACCAATCATTCTCCTGTGTACTTTCTAAAATCTCGCTCACTCTTTGAGCCACAAATGGTTTATATTGACGATGGTCCGATTTTATTCATTAGACTACTGTTATTGAGTCTGTCCACAAGGTTGAAGACTTCTCATTAACGTCATGGTACTCTTAAACGGCTTTCCTTAGACGAGTACCACGTACGGCAGCCTGCAGCTCTAGCCTGAGAATAGTTAATAACTTTAGAGGTGCACATTTCGTTTTTCCACATATAAACATTAATTGTACCCTGGCACCACAAGTTATTCGCCAATATGCCACTGCCGCAAATACTTGTTCACTTGCATCAACAAAGACATCTTCTTAGTTTAAATTCCTTGTCCTTTTTGAACTAACTTTTGCAGTTTCTTCTTTATACATTTTTACGGCATATCCATTCTTCACGAAGTCCATAATCACAGCATCATATTCGTTCATTTTTGCCCATGCTACTGAACGCCATGTCAAAACTGTCTGGCAAATGTATTTCATCGTTTTTCCATAGGAGCCCGGTTTCATATGAGTTCTCCAATTGCTTAGTAGTGTTCTTTAAAATACTCCTGGGTCTTAAATCATCAGCCGATTGCAGTGGTTCCTTGGCTGCGTTGACCCCAACATTTTCAGTCGTGAAATAATCCGCAATCAATTTGTGCATTTCGTTTTCTTCATGTTCTCGTACATGGAATATCGTTGAAATTAAAGATCTCTCTTTACAAACGCCAGAACTTCCTTAGATACTCCAGCCTAATGACGTCTTTGCTACCAACAAGTTATTATCCAGTATCATGCTTTTCAGTGTTGCGGTCCGGTGACAATTATTTATTCCAATCAAAAGCATTGGATTCGCATCAGTATATCCTTCAATGGGGACATTTCTCAATCTTTTATATTTATCCTTTAGTTCATTTATGTCCAACGATTGTAATGGTAACTCCAGAAAACCTTAACCATTTGCTGTTTCGACCTTGTCTCCTTATTCGCAAGTTGCACTCCATCGAGCTAACCACAGTAGTACGATTTTCTATCCAATTCAATGTAATGTTTATCTTTATGTTGCTGTAATCCCAAATTTACTGCAAACTGTTAATTCACTAACGAAGCAGAGGAACCTTCATCTAAGAATGCATATGTCCTTACAATTTTTCTGTTTGGTCCGATGATTTCAACAGGTACTACTTTAAACATTATTTTAGATATTGCTGGTTTTAAAGTATTTACCGAAACTTCTGTTGCAGCGTTCTCTTTACATGGTTTTTCTTCTGAATGCAACAATGAATGATGCAGTTTCTTGCATCCATCGTTTTGCCATTCATTCTTATTTTTGCAAACATTTTGTCTATGTCCTTTTCGCAAGCATCCAAAACTTAGTTGATGTTTCATTACCATAGACCATTTGTCTTCTATTTTCGCTTTAGAAAATACGCTGCATTTGTCAAAATAATGATCTCCGTGACACTCATAGCATTCAGGTTTATATTTCCTTTCTTTCTTGGATTCCTCATCCTTGGTGGTCTGCAGAACAACTCTTTGATGTTTGTTCTTCTTCTCTGATTCGTCTGCTGAGAATACAATCATCGCCCTTGCAATGCTTATCGCCATAGTGCTGATCCATTTACTAAAATCCTTTAAATTTGGGTAATTTCGAAGAGTCGTTGTATACTCTATCCATTTAATACGTTTCGTCTGTGGTATCTTACACACCAACTGTTCAATCAGGGAAGGATTCTGTAAATATTGAGTTGCATTAGCCGATTGCAAGAATATAACCAAATTTTCAATTTTCGTTTCAAATGGGACCAACAATTTTAATAATCCTCTGATACAGCAGTAATTTTGCTGACCATGTCCATTTGAGTCCTTATCAATAACTCCGGCCTCCCATATGTGAACTCTAAATGATTCATAACATGTTCAACATTCATGGGATTTATAAGCAAACCCTTGACTTCATCTCTGGCCGGTCCCTTTATACTTTCTTGTAGCCTCAACAGATTTTCCAGCTTAGAATATCCAAAAGCGTTCAACGACTCCCAACACATTGTTGAAAACACGGGCCAATCCTCTTGGTTTCCATTAAACTCAGGCAAATCAATGAGTTTTCGAGGGTATACGTGTGGAGGATGTTGCAATACATTTCTGCTACTGTTCAATCTGGCTGAACCCAATAAACCAACACCACCACCAACACCATCGACCCCGTACATACCAATACCATCTCCAGCGTCTCCTAAGCCGCCAGAACCATTTATGCCAAGATTACGTGAGCCTTCATTAGCGTCCATCTTGAATACGTATTTCATTTGATCGTATTTACCGACACCAGATCCCATGACGCCAAAGTTATCTGCACCGCCAGTAGTACCAATTTTGCCACGCACGCCTGTAACAGCGATGACATTTCCAATTTCACTTCTGTTATCTTCTGAATACTGCGCACCTCCAGCAGCGCCACGATCATCACGCGCACATCGATTAGTGCCCAATAGACGTGAATTTCTGAGAGCATCAAGTTGTTTCTGTGAACTTCCAGGAACGCTCACAAATTCTGCGCCATCCAAGGCGCCCAATTGTCCACATATACCTCCAGCAGTGCCTCCAGTGACATGAAGCCTTGTGTTCTTTATGCTGACTACTTGCTTAGCCAGCTCCGATTGAGTAACGTTGACATTTTCCACAAAGATGGCCAATTTATTTTGCCGATCCTCCATGTTCCTCACGGAGTTCCATCTCGTCAGCTTACTTCTTGATATCGGAGTTCCTTTTTCAGTCATGTCGTTCAAATTAAAATCCATGTTCAGATTTTTCATTTGCTTACCGTTTCATCATACGTCGGCATTGCCTCGTGTCTATGTGTGCGTCTATTTCACAAGAAATTGCAACGTCTTTTTCACAATTTCACCACACACACATAAATAAAGCTCGCTTTTAATATGCACGACATAAATTAATGAGGTACACATAAAATTAACGATGTTACGAGTTCATATGGTGATGGATATCAAACAAGACACTAAAACTTTATAACTATTTATTGACTATTTCGAGTTGTTATGGCGTAAAATTAGAATAGTAAAAAACATATACGAAGTATGAAGTATGAAGTATTCATTTTTATGTGTTTTTGCCGCCGTTGGTTGTCGAGACCTGCCAGCTTGTCCATCCTCTTCTAGAGGTGCCGCTTCTCTTTTATAGGTATTGATACAAGTATCGATAATGCTAATGCTGGTCTAAAATATGCAGCCAAACAAAAACTCAAATTTAAATTCAAATAGACTTAAATGTTTAACAGAAATATGTACGTGTAGTCGCAACACGGGGGTTCAAATCCTACAATCGACGGTTTGTGCGATGAATTTTTGTATACCCTTCGACCATTGAAAATGGTAAAAAAACTAACTCGTGCAAATGTACCATATAACCATATAACAGGCAGAAGGAGGCGTGGCAAACCCCATATAGTGAATATATATCTTTGCTCAGGATCACAAGCCGAGTCGATTGAGCCATGTCTGTCTGTCTGCATGAACGCACAGATATCAGTTATTATAAAAGCTAGAGTAACTAAATTTAGCAGGAAGATTCTCGTGTACTATTCGCTAATCAAGTTTATTTCAACTATTAGGTGCCACGCCCACCGCCCCCGAAGTCAATAATTTAATGTTTCAACACAATTTGTACGTGCTGTATAAAAGATCTAACTTTCTGACTTTAACATATACTTAGCTGAACACATTACCAAAGTATTCTCCAATCGGAGAATCCGATCGGACAATAAACACAGAAGTTATTTAAGAAAGTTTGAGCATAAAAAAAAATTGCTTGTGTCAGCTAAAAAGGGAGGCAGGCGAGCGCCATCCGTCGGGAATAGTTTTAAAGCATGTGCATATGCATATGTGTATGAATTTAACAAATTAAACTACATCAGAACATAGGTCGAAAGGTATCCCACTGTCGCGTGCCGCGCGACTGTTGCTTTTCTTATTGGTTTACCCTTCGACCATTGAAAATCGTCAAAAAAGGGTGTACCAAGATTGTACTCATGTATGTAACAGGCAAAACGAAGCGTGGCAGACCCCACAATGTATATACATATATTCTTACTCAGAAACACTAGCCGAGTAGATTGAGCCATGTTCGTCTGTCCGGATGTCCTTCTGACTAGATGAACACACAGATCGCAGCTATTATAAGCGCTAGAGACTCCTTACTCGGAATGAAGTCTTCTATATACTATGCGCCGATCAAGTAAATTTCAAATGTTTAATGCCATGCCCATTGCCTCCGCAAATCAATAATTTAGTTTTAGCTTAATTTGTAAGCTTTGTGTAAAATATATATACTAAGCAAGCTGATTGTTATACCTACATACGTATTTTAGAAATCTAATCGGATAATAAACACAAAAGTTACTCAAGAAAGTATGAGCATAACTCCAAGTGCTTGTGTTGCTTAAATCTGTTATCTGTCGTGAATAATTTTAAAGTATGTATGTACATATGAATATGTGAAGTTTTTCAAAATTTTTTAGGTTAGGTTGAAATTCTGACGTGATTGGATAGTTTTCTTTTCGGATTCGGATTCGGAAGGTCAAAAAACATATAGTAACATATATAGCATGACCCGATCATGACCACCCATTATTTTTTGAGGCTTCAAAAATTTTTCGAGTTTTGTGAGGTTAAGTCGAAACTCAGACGTGTTACGTAAATTTTGACTTTAGATTCGGACTTGGAAGGACTAAATACATGTTGAAACATAAATCGCATGCCCAGATCATGATTCTATATCTTTTGGGGGATATCCAAAAGTGTTTCAGTTTCTGGTGACTAGGTCTAAATCCAGACGTGATGGAGAATTTCTGACCCCTGCTTCGGATTCAGCGAGCCAAAATACATATAACTGCTTATGCAGATCATGATTTTTTTTGTATGTTATCATAGTATACGGTAAAAAAATGTTTGTAAATAACAGAATCGCCTGTCGAATTTTCCACCGATTATCAAAAAAATCAGTACCTAGGGAACACCAAGGGGAGGCTACTGCAAATTTTCTTTAAAAGTTAAATTTTGGTGACCTACGAGTCGACTTGAGGTGTTCTGTGCAACTTCAATGTTCCCTAAATTGCGCTTTATTTGGATTAACATTAACCAGTAAGAAAAGCAACAGTCGCGTAGCACGCGGCAGTGGGGTACCCTTCGACCTATGTTCGCGTGCAGTTTAATTTTGTTAAATTAATACACATATACATTTGCACTTGCTTTACAATTATTCCCGACAGATGGCGCTCGCGCTTCGCGCTCGCCCGCCTCGTTTGTTAGTTGACAGAAGCGTTTTATTTTATGCTCATACTTTCTTAAATAACTTCTTTGATTATTGTCCGATCGGATTGCAATTTGGAGAATAAGTATATATAACTATCAGCTTAGTATATGTAAAAGTTAGAAAGTTTAATATTTTATACAGCGCTGACAAATTGAGTTCAAAAATTAATATTTTGATTTACGGGGGCGGTGGGCGTGGCACCTAACATTTGAAATAAACTTGATCAGCTTATAGTACACAGGAGTCTTCCTGCCAAATTTGGTAACTCTAGCTTTTATAATAGCTGAGATCTGTGCGTTCATACAGACAGACAAACAGACATGGCTCAATCGACTCGGTGTCTGATCCTGAGCAAGAATATATATACATTATGGGGTCTCTGACGCCTCCCTCTGCCGAAGCGAGCGAAGTGTCGTAACCATTAGACTGAGCGAGAGGGCAATAGGTATATGTATGCATTTCCAGCGCGTAACAAAATTTATTACATGTGCTTCATCTTGAAGTTTTGGCACGAGCTAAGAGTTGTTCAGTGGCTGAGTGGACAATGTCCCGGACTGTAAGGCCAATGATGTTGACTGACCGTGTTCGGGGTTCGATTGCTGCCGCAATGGGGACATGTGCAATTTTTTTGTTTGTCATTATTTTTTATTAAATACTTTAAAAGCTCAATAACATTTTAAGATTTTGGTGCGCAATATATGTAATGAGAATTTAGTTTTCTTTCGTTGGTACACGACAGCAACTCCAAATCTAATTGTACATATGTCTGTACATGCATGCGTGCAATAATGTGTGTTTAAGTGGGATGCCAATACATACATGTGGATATGCAGACATGAGTGGGCGTCCCACTCGCACATTCATAACTTTACAAGGGCTTACGATCGCTGTTATATTCTAGCATTCTAATTGGAAAATGTTGAGATCAAAACATAATAACAATTATATTGAACTTGCAAAGTCATTACAAACAAAATTGAAGAACGCATTGCTTACTTTTGGCTCGCGTCTTTTTGATGCGTGCTCAATAAAAAAAAATAGTAAACTTTATTTGTAAATGATTAATATTATATATATTTATTATAATTTTATTGTCTTTCATATTGCATAATAAATATGAAAACAAAATAATGAAAAAGTATATTTTTTATTGACATTTAATTAAATTTTTAATTTGTATGTAGCGGCTATATCACAGTCGCTTGCATGTAATTTTTCTTTTAGTTTATTAGAATAAAAGAAATAAACAATATAAATGTATAGAAATGAAATGAAAATTTGCATCCGGCTGTTTTCTCTACTTAGAGAATTGAACACACGCATATTCTCACAGTCTTTTAGAATTGCCGTCCACCACTCTAACCACTCGGCGATTGCCTCACTCTTTGGCCCTTCGGCAAAGCTGCATTGTGAACCAATTTAATACAATACAAATAAAAAGTTTAATAAAATGCTGTGTGTATGATGGTAGAAAATGATGGTAAATGAAATTTTCACATAACGCCCGTGGCAAGGTATTTATAAGATATACAACTTTGGTTGTTGAGTTTATATTGTAGTTTTTAAATATTTATTACTAATTTACAGAGGCGGGAAGGGGCGTGTCCAAATTTTAAAAGAACTTTGAGTTTATAGGGTGGGAGATGCCTTCTTCTGTCTGTTACGCACATTTCCGTTCAGACAAACACAATAGACCATGAATTTTTTTAAATTCATGGCCTAAAAATTAAAAAGTGTTTTCCGGCTTCCTTCAGTAGCATTCACTCTTATTCAGGCGTATTCGGGGGTAATTCTTGTGTGTTCTTAATTCTATAAGGATTTTCGAATAAACCCTGTTTGCTCTCTCTCTCTCTACGTAACACTAACATTAACAAAACATACTAGGGAAGAAGATACAGTTTCGAAATCCTGTTGTGTTCGGGGGTACTCGAACATCTACATAACGGGTCGGTCGTACGGAAATAAACTGAAAAAAAAGTTACAGGCAAGCGACTGTGATATAGCCGCTACATACAAATTAAAAATTTAATTATATTTCTGTAAAAAATATTATAGTTTTTCATTATTTTGTTTTCATATTTATTATTCAATTTGAAAGACAATAAAATTATAATATTAATTATTTACAAATAAAGTTTACTATTTTTTTTTATTGAGCACGTATCAAAAAGACGCGAGCCAAAAGTAAGCAATGCGTTCTTCAATGCCGTTCAATGCGTTCTCTTTCCGTATTTTGTTTGTTATGACTTTGCAAGTTCAATATGATTCTTATTGGATGTTGTTATTCTGTTTTGATCTCAATATTTTGCACCCAGATTGCTATAATATAACAGCGATCATAAGCCCTTGTAAAGTTATGAATGTGCGAGAGGGACGCCCATACATACATGTATTGGCATCCCACTTTAACACACATCAGCAGCAGCAATCGAACCCCGAACACGGTCAGTCAACATCATTGGCCTTACAGTCCGGGACAGTGTCCACTCAGCCACTGAACAACTTTTAGCTCGTGCCAAAACTTTAAGAAGAAGCACATGTAATAATTTTTGTTACGCGCTAGAAATGCATACACATTAAAAGAAGTCTCTTTATTATTATGTTAGTCAAGAATCTTTATTATTTTAATTCGTTTTTTTTTCTAAGTTCGTTTGAACTTTAAGAGAACAAATTCTAAACTGCCTTCTGGGGCAAGCTGCATCGAACCGTGAACCCGTCGCTGCCGGCTGAGTGCTGAGTCGGCGTCTCCAACGGGCGATCAAGCTGCATGCGTGTGCGAGTTTCGGATTTCGGCAGCAATTTTGTCGCGACGGCATCCGGCGCAACAGCGTTGTCAGCAAACTCAAGCTTGCGCGTGATAACTCCTCCCCTACTAGTTTGAAACGCGTCCTCGGGTTTCCTCCTCGTTCTGCGCTGGTATAATTTCCAGGCGCCAACGAAGAGTAGTAATAGGGCGATGAGTGTCAGGCAGCCATAGGATCGTAAAGACACTCCCGATCTAAGATCCCCGATATGCTGGAGATTCTTCATGGTTAGATCATGCAGGAATGGGGGGCTCAGATGTTCTCTGAAGAGGGTGACGTTGACCATGGCTGACGTGGATACAGCAGGTTTCTTCTTCAGTATGCCTCAGTGGTTAACGTACCGGGTGCCATTTTTTCTAGATCTAATATTATGTTATTATGTTGAACGGGAAGAATATCTATTTTTTTACGATTTATCAAAGGTTTGGGATATTTAATCAGAAAGTACAATAATTCAGAATTTTGAAAAGCTTTTATATGAGAAACTTCTAATAGGTCTGTTATACTAGTACTTGTGAGTTTTTCATTTATTATTCTATTATTATTATTTGACAAAGGGAGTCTCCCAACAGAGAAGGGGCGAGGCACTGCGACCAGAATGATCTTTTGTGCCTGTAGAGCTCTCCCTATCTTGACAAAAGCTGCTCTGCTTCCCTGATGATGCATAACAGGTCTTTCGTCAAGGAACGGACAATCTGCTCGGGAACTGCGATTTCCACGTTCACCAAATGGTGGCCACTAAGGTAGCCAACAAGGAAATAGAGGTCTTTTCTAGAGAGTGAATTTGTTCTTCGTTTAACCGAGGGATTTGTAAGCTCTCTAGCCTGTCTCATCCCTGGTTGGAAGAACCAATAGCGTTCGGTCAACCTATCCGCCCAGGTTTTCACAAGGGATGAGATAGTTGACCACCCCACGCCGCAGAAGGGTTCGGTGCCATGCAGAGGGGCTGATGACCCCGTCTTCGCTAGTTCATCCGCTAGCTCGTTGCCCTCGAAACCAGAGTGTCCAGGTACCCAAAGGAGGGCTAGTATGGCAGCTTGGCTGTCCGAGAAGATGTAAATATTCGCTCCTCTGATCCCCTTCTCAAGGATAAGACGGCAGCAGAACTTGATGGCATGAACCTCGGATTGAAAAAGTGTGGGCCACTTGCCCATGGCAATCGAGGTTTTGGAGTTGGGACCATGTATCCCGGCTCCAACCCCCAGATCAGTCTTCGACCCGTCGGTATACCAGTGTATGCCGTTAGGGTCACTGATGGGGTTGTCAGTATCCCAGTCCTTTCGGTCTGGGATGAGGGTTCTGAATTTTGCACCAAAGAGGAGTTTCTTGGTCATAGAATCTGATCTAGTGCAGATCTCTAAGCCAGGAATATCTTTGATTAGTCTAGCATGCCCTGATTCGGTAGCTAGAAGCCCAGATTGGAGCTTGATTCTAAAGCTCATAGCAGCGACTTCTTTTATTCGGATGTGCAGCGGAGTCAGGTTCAAGATTGATTCCATTGCTGCTGTTGGACAGGTGCGAAGTGCACCCGTCAGAGAAAGGCAAAGCAGCCTATGCAATTTATTGCATTTGTTGATGGCAGCGATGGGCCTTACCATCATCTCAAATAACCACTGGATGGTACAAGATTTGAGACCCCCGGTTCTACCAAAGAATCTTCTACAGGCCCACATGGCATGAGTTGCCTTTGATAGGGTGTTGTTTAGGTGGGAGTTCCAGTTTAGTCTTTTATCAAGAGTTACCCCTAGATATTCAATGGACCTATGTCAACGCAATAGCGCTTAGTGTAGGGAACGATAATTGCCTTTTGAGGATTGATGCTGAGACCTACATCTTCGCACCATCTGCTAACCGTGTTCAGAGCGGATTGGATCAAGTCTGTCACGGTGTTGTCAAATTTCCCGTTCACTACTAGAACCAGGTCGTCAGCGTAGCCAATTGCTTCCACGCCCGGTGTTTGAGCATAGCATCAATCCATCAGATTAGGGGACGGGCAATATTTCTGCGTTCCATCGCAGCAGAAATGGAACCGTAGCCGGTATTATCTAAAGCACCCTCTATATCACGAAAAGAGCATAGAGCAATGTTCTTGGATACGAGAGCTCCTTCGATTTTACCTACTAGCTTGTGGAGGGCGACCTCCGTCGATCTTCCGGCTATATACGCAAACTGCGTGGGATGCAGGGGATAAATTTTCTGTAGAGAGCACCGTATGTGCAGGTCTACGAGCCTTTCCGCTGTCTTAAGCAAAAAGGAGGTGAGACTGATCGGCCGATATGATTTAGGCTGGTCAGGGGGATGATTCCCCTGTTTGGGAATGAATACCACATTGACTCTCCTCCAAGAGATGGGTATGTATCCCCAAGTAAGACTAGCTCTAAGAAGGCCGACCAGCGGATCGAGAAAGTGATCCAGGCTGTTTTGTAGAAGGGCTGGAAAGATTTGATCGCCCCCTGGGGCTTTGAAGGGAGCGAAGGAATCTACAGCCCATTTGGCCTTTTCAAGGTCGAAGATGGTTCCTGATATACTGGATACACGTGAGTCCGGTGACATGGTGACTTGATAGATCTGGGTTCACCACCGAACCTGGGAAGTGGACTTGTAGTAGAAGGTCAAGTGCTTCCCTGCGATCTTGAGTGAAAAAGCCGTCTGCTCTTTTAAGAAGCCCTATACCATTAGACGACCCTTTAGCTAATACTTTGTGGAGTCTCGCTGATCTGGCCCTGTCGAATAGGCTTCTAACCTTCCTTCTTTGTGTAGACAGTTCCTCGTTCCACCATGGAACTTTTCGGTTGACCTTTAAGGCGTTCCGAACAGAGCTGTCCTCGAAGGATGTGATTAGCACATCTTGAAGCAGGTTGGCAGCAAGTTCTATCTCACTGATAGAATTTGGGTTGCTGATCAACAAGTCTGCTTTAAAAGCCACAGAGGCTTTGAAAAGTTCCCAATTTGTCTACTACCTCCCGGACACCCTCAGTGGTGGCTACCTCAATAGCCGTTGCCACCAGGCCTCTGTGGATGAAATTTGGTAAAGGGAAGTGTCTCACATTGTTATATACAACAATAGCAGTGCGAGGGGCACCACCCATGCGGTCATATATTAACTTACATGATCCGCATGATAGTCCATTGATGTGGCTACCGATCAACCAAGGCTCTTGGACGAGACCCAGGTTGATTGAATCTTCGCAGACGAATCTTCGCACAGGGTGGCAGACGCTCCTCTGGCGTGGTGCAGGTTCGCCTGGAGCACCTTAATGGCGCTCGGCATACTCTTTTAAGGCTTTGCTTACAAGGCCACCTGCCTTGCCCCCTCGAGAGTCTACTGCCAACCACCGGCCTCGTACGGCCCGTTGTGGGCCTGGGGGCAGTCCCCACAATGACTGGAGAATTGGGGATGGAGGTAATCGGCGCCACTGCGGCTGCGGCGCTGGTAGACGGTGGAGGCCACCGTTGCCGCTGCTGGAGGAGCGCTGATAGGGGGGGGGCGGTTGGTGATGAGGAAGGGGACAGGGCAGGAGTGGGGGAGGCCCTGACGGCGGAGTTCTTAAGGATAAGATTAATCCTGCCAAAGCGGTATTTAACATTACCCTTAAGCTCCGTCCGAGCCTTATACGCCTTCTCGTCGACCATCATCGCGAGGTGCGTCGTCTTGCCGTTAAGGCTGTGTTGTACCACCCGCCACAGATCCGTTGAGAAGCGTTCAACGTTCTGGAGACCCAAGTACTCCAGAATGGTGACGGGTGGGAGTTCAGCACTATTGGGGAAGTACCCTCGAATGAGGTGAGCTCTCGGGAACTCAGTTTCCTCCAATAGCTTTATATCAAGGCCGCTGATGGAATTGATATGTCCAACAGCTCCCCTGACCCATTCAGCAGTGCTGCTGTCCTCGTACACAAGGAGCAGCCATTCATTGCGGGGTATGCAGCCCTCGAAACCTGGACCGACTCCCGATGTGGAAGGCAACCGTATCGCCTTAAGGATGCTGTCTTGCACCGTAGCTATCTGCTCCGGTATAAGTGGTTTCGTAGACTCAGCCGAAGTGAAGCCCAATTTCACTCTGCTTGCCACTTGGCTGAAGAGTGGCTTTGTGGACTCCACATGAGTCTTTTTAAGCTATGTGTTGTACATCAGTTTTCAGTACCTGTTTCATGTGGTCCTTGGGTAGTTTATCTATCAATTTTAATGTCTCGTCGATATAGGTTTCAAAAGATGTCAAGTTCGGCGTGTGTCCCATGTAAGTGTACGAGTCCCAGATTGTTAAGTCTCCGTCAACTATGGGTATGTAGTCCGCATGGAAGTAGTCGTTGAGTCGCAATGTCACGTCAAGGTCATGGTTGCTATTGTTAAACTGAAAAGATATCTTAACCTAAAAAAAATGTAATTTGTTAAAAATAATTGTCATGATTTTTCAAATGTCAAAAGCCTACTTAAGATTGTCCTAATGGACCACCCGCTCTAGGTCTGCTTCCTAGGTCTGCTTCCAGGTCTGCTTCCTAAGTCTGCTTCCACTATAGTTTCTGTGAATAGTGATAGTTTATTTCCCAGTCTTTTATTGTTTTTTATCCAAACCCTATAGCCTACTAAATATGACCCTATTTTAATTCATTTTGTCAAGTGTCTTTTGCTGTGCTGAAGCGGTTTTTTCGCTAATTCGCACAGAACTGTCTTTGGAGGCTGCGTGAATTACTTACAAGAACAATATCCCCAAGGGTGCCATGGAACCGCTCGACGTGTCCATTAGAGGAGCTATGCAGGGGTGGGGCGTTTGAAATCTCAATGCCAAAGTTATTGCTGAGCATTGATTTAATGGTTTCTGAGTTCAAGGATTTCTCGTTGTCGCAGTAAATCGCTTTTGTTGGGAAAAATGTTGAGAAGTTGCAAAAGTGAAGCTTTTATATCTACGTTTGCGCGAGACCGTATAGGCTGTACTACTGCAAACTTGGAAAACTTGTCGATGCAAGGTAAAAAATATTTGCCGGCAGTGGAGTAAACATCTATATGCAACAAAATAGTGTGTAAGTATTTGTTTCTCATTTTCTTGCGCTCCTCTGTGCGCACGGTTATGTTCAGTTGTCGCAATTTCCTTTTGATCCATTGAGTCTGTAACCAAGTTCCTACAATATCTAAAGGTGGTAGAAGGGAATGCCTCAACTAGTTCATGTGAGATGAAAGTCAGTATGGTAAACTCGCATTGAATTGCATTGGTTACGTTAGCATTTACTGCATCTTTAATGCTTTTTAGTAATGTGCTGCGATCAGAAAAATTTATTACGTGTCGAGTTTTTGTCTTGAACAAAATATACGTCTTTTGTTCGGCGATAGTCCCTTCTTCCAGGATAATCTGGTTCCGAAAGGGTTCCGAAAGTATATGTGTTGACAGAGAACGCTGTCTTTTTCCGATCTCTTTCAGTCAATTCTTTTTAGTGAAACCCTGACTTAAGGTCCAGCGTTGTGAAATACTGAGCCTCGCCCAAGTTTGATAATATAGTCGAAATTGATGGGATAGGATATTTGTCATCGGTTTTCATCGCTTTTTCTTGTGCCCCTTTTCGTCGATGCTTTTTTTGTCGACAACCCATATCAGGTTATTATAAGATGACTTTGACTGTCGTATTATGCCATTCGCTAGAAGTTGTTTAGCCTCTGTATTGACAAAGTCAGACACGCCCTTGGGATACGGATAAAGTTTTGAGTAAACTCGTTCGTTGTCCATTGGTATAGTGGCAACCGTATTTATGTTGTACGGGACTCGTTAACGTCCGCGAATCCAATTCGGGAAGGGGTTTTATGTCATTTTTTGTCTATCTATCGCCCTGCAACCATTCGTTTTATGAACGGAAGCAGGGAGCTTCCGCTAAAAAATTACAACTACCATGACTCGTAGTCACCGTTACTCTCTTCCTGTGGTAGATGATTCAGGTTTTGTAGGGTCCTCATAGACTGGTCCCCGTAACCTTGATTGTTCTTGTAACCCTGTGTAAGTTGCCTGAAGCGCGAGGAGGAGTCCACCTCTATTGGCTCGGGACGCCGCCCTTGAGACTTTTGGTTGTTATTTGGTTTTTGCTGGTCGTTTTTGTCTTTTTGATTCTTTTGGAAGTGGGGATTCTTGCTTTGAGAATTGTCTTCCGTTCCCTGTTGGGCGTTCTGACCCCAGTTCTGGGACTTTTGCGAATTTTGCTTTTGGGGTTTTTCCTCAAGATGTTTTGCAAAATTTGCTGCAAAGATGCCTCTCTCATTGCTTGATTAGGCTTCTTTGAGGTAATAGGTTGTGCCGGGAAGACTGCCCACTTCAGGGACTTTTTTAATCCTGAGACGAATACGTGAAGCGCGTCGCTTCTAAATTTTTCATTTAATACAGATGCTGTGACGGAATCGTGCGTCGTTAGTGTTCTATTTGTTAATAAGTTGAGTTTTTTCTCGACCTCGTCGAAGTATTGTAGTAGTGACACGTTGCCCTGCTGAACCGTGTTTAGTTGCTGTTGTATTACATGTACCGGTGTTTTGTCGGCGTATGTAAAATCTAGCCTAACAATAATGGCTTTAAAATTCAACACTGTGTTGAATGAGACCAGCACAGCATCTGCTGATCCCCTTACTTTATTTCTGATTATAGCCACTGCCTGATAGTGTCTTGAGCTGCCATTGAATGGCTCGAGCACTTTGTAGGCAGCGCAAGCAGCTTGCCTCCACGACACATAGTTTTCCATTTTTTCGTCGAACTCGGGGATGGATTTTATAATGTCTGGGGGCTCGTCGCAAAGCGCTTCTGGCACGATTTCTATTTCACTGAAAATTTCTATCTGTGGTACAGAAACTGTGGTTATACTAAGCTGGTTTGTAAGGGAGGCTATAGTATTGTAGCGTGCAAATGGGGATCGGTTGTATAGTTATGTTGTGTGAAGCTTTGCACGTTATTAATTTCCGGCTCTAGCTCGTCGGCTTTGGGGGTGGAGGTCTTGTTCACACATCATAGGACTACTAACAATAATAACAAAAATCAAGAAAAAACGTGCTGCGACAAAAGGAACTAGAAATTACAAAACCGGAAGAGAAGACAGATAAACATGATCAAAACAGAAAGAAAGGATAGAGGATAGCAGCCTAGAATGGTATGCAGGCGAACTTAGGTGTTGAAGGAGTCCGCTTTTGCCCACCCAACCATGATCACCTCCTTTGAACTTTTAGTTCAGGTGACCCCTTTTTCCTTACGACAGCGGGAGCGTTAGCATTGAGTTCAAATAATTAAAATTTTAAAACATTATAAATTTAATTCGCTTTTCTATATGTTGACATATGAACTAATTCCATTAAACTACTCATTTTCATTTAAAACAATTTCAAATTATTCGTTTGTTTATAGATTATTTTTCTTTTGCTCATTCACTTTGGTTGTTAGTTTTGTTTGCCACTGTCTTAGAGGCGTTGTTTTAAAATTCGCATTTTTTAATAAATTTCAGATTTGTGAATGTGATTAAACATTATCTTGTTGAAACTGTATGCTTTTTTTTAAATTGCTTTACACTACATTTTAAACATAAAAGAATGATGGATTTGACTTACGGTGATTCCGTCGGCGAAAGATCGATCTCTGGCTCGGCACCTGTTTGCTTAAAGTTTATTAAAATATAGTATTAAAGCAACCAACATTTTCAACATAGGCATTCGCGAATACACAGACATTAAAAGGGGAAAAGACTAACAACTGAAAGTGAACATGATTTTATATTAACAAATAACTTAAATAATTTAAATATTACTAGAGATAACAAAAAAAACGATAAATTAAATGAACCTTTCTATATAATTATTCCTATTATTATTATTCCTATCATTATTATTTCTATTATTATTATTCCTATTCCTTCCGCTCTCATAAAAAATATGTTGTAAAATTCGAGGTAACCATCAGCCAAGTATATTCATTTAAATTTGTTAAGGAGTTGACGTTGCTAAGTAAGCTCTGACAGACAATTTTAATTATTTTTCAATGGGTCTTCTCTATTTACTGACTCATTTTCTTTAGTTATGGGTCTATATTGACCGTGTAATCCCTTAGCGGCATTTGGATAGATAAAATTGCTACTCCGTCTTAGCGGAGTGGAACTATTTCCTATTTCGTTGGGCTTGTTTTTAACTAATTTTAAAGAAAGATTTCGGCCGAGCTCGTCGATCTGCCGATGCTTGTTGAACGTCTTATACGCTGTCCGGGGTTTTTTTCCAATTGTTTGCCAGGTCCCAATTAGTGCAATTCTGACCAAATTTATATTTTTTTGTTTAGATATTTTCATTTATTTAAGCCACTAATAGTTACCCGAGGATGTTGAAAACTCCAGCGTTTTCCTTGAATTCTCGAGATGTCTCCAGCCACTTTTTAGGATTTTTCTTTTCTTATTCGTTTCCACTTTTTCCCGCTTTCAGCCTTTCTCGGGCCCCAACTCTTTCGCTAATGCTGACTTGCACTTTCTTTCTCCCAAGCTCTGCTTCCTTCTAGACCCTTGGTGATATCTGGGTATTTTTCTCCTAATTACAATTGGCCCATAGGTCAACTAGTGTAGCCAACTACTTCAAATATTTTTAAATTTTTTTTTTCTCATCTCTTTATTTGCCTACTTTTGGGCTTCAATATTTATTTTATTAGAGTCGCTGCTACAAATTCCCCCCTGCTAAAATTAGACTAGGGGTCCAAATGATCACAAGGCTAATCCAACCTAAAGCGACTTTCATTGGCGTATGTCTTTTGCGTGATACGTACCCAATGATCAACCTTGCAAATTTTCTAATTCATAACACGAGTTTCCTACCTTTTTACGCACTCGTGCTTTAACAAATGATAAGCCTAATTTAGCATTATAACCCGTCTGGAAACAACTCTGCTTAAAGTTACGGCGAAAGACTTCTTGTCCAGGTATATAATTCACTTCTCGGGATCTTAAATTATATGATCGTTCATTTTGCTCATAGTTTTTTTTCATTTGAGCACTCGCTGCTCTGCGAACAATCTCAAACGAGTCATCCCTATTAAAGGTCAATGAGCGATCCTCTAATAAATTAAGTTTCCTTAACAGTGCATAAGTTGAACCAGCTGTAATCATATGTTGGCCAAACGCCATATAATAAGGGGTAGTACCGATACTGGAGTGCACTGAAGATCTTAAAGCACAACATATTCTATTGAGGTATTCGTCCCAATCCTTTTGGTCTGGTCGTACGTATGACTTAATCCCAGAGAGAACCGATCTATTTACACGCTCCGACGCATTTGCTTGTGGTGAATAGTAGGCGGTGAGCGTGTGTGATATTTCGTGGCGTCTCATTAAGTCTTGAAAGGCTGCTGACTTGAACTGAGAACCGTTGTCAGAAACAATGGTTTCTGGTATCCCAAATGTCATGAACAGATCATCTTCTAAGTATTTGATTACGATTTCAGCCGTAATCTTTTTTACTGGCTTAAGGAATATGTATTTGGAAAAATGGTCTAAAACAATAAATATCCCAATATTTCCGCTCCTAGACCTAGGATAAGGACCTAAAAAGTCAATGTATAATTTTTGGAAAAACCTTTCTGAAACCGACGCTTTTCCCATTGGGGGTCTTAACACGCGATTCGGGGCTTTTGTTTGCTTACAAATATCACATGCGTTCACATAAGCCTTGACATCTGGCACTAACCCTGGCCAAAAATAAAACTGTCGTATTTTCTCTATAGTTTTATGTATCCCACCATGAGAAGAAAGGGGATCATCATGGGCTTTATATAAAATCTCTTTCACCAATTCTTTCGGTACCCATAACTTCCAAGCATGTTCATCGTGAACTAGATAACCTGTACTATGTTCTGCTCGTCGGTAAACATATCCTGCCTCTGTTTTTAAATCAGGAAATTTACTCTTGTTCGCTTCGATACGTTCTATAAGCTCGAGGTAGTCCTTCGACTTAAAATATTCGGAATTTAAATCGATTATGGCATTGGGTCTCTGTTCTATGGACGCAATCTCCCCGTCGTTTACCCTCGACAAAACGTCTGGTACCACATTTAAGGAACCTTTCCTATGTTCAATTTTGAACCGGAATCTTTGTAATGATAATGCCCATCGTGCTAACCTCGAACTTAAATCGTTATTCGACATTAACCACTTTAGAGAAGCATGGTCCGTCACTATTGTAAATTCGTGACCTTCCACATAGGCTCGAAAACTTTTTAGACATACTATGGCTGCCAAACATTCTTGCTCCGTAACCGTGTAGTTTTGCTGTGCTTTGTTCAGTTTTTTTGAAACAAATGCGATCGGACATTCATCCCCTTCTGCCGACAGCTGAACTAGAACTCCGCCTACTCCTGTTTTGCTGGCGTCGCAATGTATAAAAAACGGTTTGGTAAACTCTGGGCTGTGTAAGACGGGTGATTCTGAAAGCTTACGTTTTAAAATTTCAAAAGCCTGCAATGCTTCTTCGCCCAGATGAAACTTCCGTTTAGTGGTCATCGCGTCTGTCAACGCTGAAGACAGGGATGCAAAATTCGGAACAAATTTCCGGTACCATCCGCAAAGTCCCATAAAACTCGTCAAACTTTTAAGGTTCTTTGGAACGGGAAACTGTTTTATAGCCACTATTTTCTCTGGATCAGTTCTTATTCCGCCATCTCCTATTATGTGGCCTAAATAACGCACACGTTGCATATAGAAGTGACTTTTGCCTACGTTGATTGTCAAGCGTGCACGCTTAATTTGTAAGGCTATCTCTCGAAGTACTTCTATATGCGACTCAAAACACGGTGAGATAATTAAAAGATCGTCCAGATATACAAATACCTCGTTTCGCAGATGTGGAGGCACCACCTTGTCCATTAATTGAGACATGGTACTGGCCGCATTACATAAACCAAACGGCATGACCTTAAATTGGTAAAGTGGCCTACCAGGTACTGTAAAAGCTGTTTTTTCTCTAGACTTTTCTTCTAATGGCACTTGCCAATATGCATCTTTTAGATCTAAGCTAGTTATAAAATTTGCTTTGGGAAGTCTGCTTAGAATTCCACTTATTTGTGGTAATGGGTATGCCGACTTCTCCGTAAAACTGTTGACTTTTCTGCAATCTAAACAGATTCTTATTTTTCCAGGCTTTCTAACTATAACAATCGGAGAAGACCAACCACTGTTTGATTCTTCTATCACTCCTAACTTTAGCATTCTATTTATTTCTGTATACATTTCTTTTTCTACGGCTGGTGAAACGGGAAAATGACGTTGTTTTACTGGTTTTGCATCTCCTACGTCGATTGAGTGTTCTATAAGGTGCGTCTTTCCTAGCCCTTCTTTAGCAAAAGACGGAAATGCTCCTACCACATTAGACAGTTTGATTTTTTGCGCAACTGTTAGTTCGTGCTGATCAGCACTGTCATCAATAGATGGTAGCATTACTTCTTCGACCTGCAAGTTGGAAGGTAATAGATCGTATAACTTCCAAAAATCTATACCAAGGTATAAATCTTGTTGCAGTGATGGGACAATAAATATTTCCATTGATTTTTTTTCACCTCCGTATTCTACCTCTACCTTCATAGACCCCACGATTGTTTGTGTAGCTCCATCTGCAGTACTGACTTGACATTTTATCTGTTTGAACGTTATGCCTTCGTCTAATATTTGTACAGCTAGCGTGCCACCTAGACAACTTATGGCTGCCCCTGAATCCAACAAACCGTATACTGTACGGTTCAACAAGGTAACTGGTATAAATGGGCGAGGATCTTTTGAACTTTTTGAGACTGCACATAACTGTTTTATTCCCAACTTACAAATCTTTACTTTTTCCCAAAACGCCTTTATTCTTTTGGAACTACGAGATTTAAATCTATTCGATAAGGGAATTATTACATTATTTTGAAAATCTGTTGAATGTGTTGACATATCCGGTATTAATTTTGATAATTCATTATTATCTATTGGTCTGTGTTCGTCGCTTGATTTCTCAGCACAGCCGATGTCTTCGGTTTGTGTATAAACTTCGACGTGCTGACTTGTACGTTTTTAAACCATTGAAAATAAAAAGGTAAAACTTAAATTATGTAACAGGCATAAGGAGGCGTGGACCAAGTATATATATTCTTGCTCAGGATACAAGCGAGTGATTGAGCATGTTGTCTGTCTGTCCGTCGTCGGAACGAGATCTCAACTATTATAAAACCTAGAGTTACCAAATTTGGCAGGAAGAGTTCTGTGTACTATAAGCAGATCAAGTTTATTTCAAATGTTAGGCCCACCACCCCCACAAATCAATAATTTAATTTTTGAACTTAATTTGTAAGCGCTGTATAAAAGATACAACTTTCTCCAAATCACAATCCAATCGAACAATAAACACAGAAGTTATTTAAGAAAGTATGAGCATAAAACCAAGTACTTCTGTCAGCTAACAAGGGCGGCCATCTATCGGGATTAATTTCAAAGCATGTGCATATGCATATGTGTATGAATTTAAGAAATTATACTATACGGGAACATAGGTCGAAGGGTATTCCACTGTCGCGTTTTGCGCAACTGTTGCTCTCGTTTGAACAGCGATTACAAGTGGGCTTATAAGTATTGGCCGCGCCACAGCCATAACAAAAAACTTTCCTATCTGACAGCCAGTCTTGATATCTGTGCCCTGCTTTTTTACAGTTCCAACATACTAACGCTAAAGCTTCTATCTCTACATCTGCTATTGCCTCTTCGGATTCAGACTGCTCATAAGTTTCGGCTAACAGCTCTGCTACATTTTTTTTGAAAGGATTACTTTTTGCGAAGCCTTGCATCTGTTTGACGTCTTCCATGAACGCTTCTCTGCGTCGACAAATTTCTCGAAGCTCAGGACAGTCCCTATTTCCAGATTTAAAATTTCGTGGCGGATTTCTGGTCGTAAATTGTTTTTGAGTATCTTGACGAGTTTTCTGTTTGACCATGGCTGTTCTAGCTGGTCTAATAGGCTCGAAATGCCTTCGTAAAACAAATCAAAAGACTCATTGACCTTCTGTTTTCTGTTCCGGATCAACTCCTCTATGTCACTATTGTCCCGTTCTTGCCTAAACTGTAGTCGTAGTGCATCACAAAGTCTATCCCATCGTACATGCTTTACCACTTTGTGATGTCGCCAATAAAACTCAGTTGCCTTTCCTTCAAATAAAACACTTATATTAGAGCAAAGCACTTCGAAGTTTCCACCTAATGTTTGCTGCGTAAGGACCTCAACTCTATAAATGAAATTGTCAACTGACACCCCAACTCCTGAAAACTTGACTTTCCAGGCGTTAAGTATATGTACAACTTTATCTGACCTTTGAGATAGATCTGAGGCAACACTTCTCACTGAATACTGTGAAGTTCCTCTTGATGTACCTTGATTGTAACGCGTTTCATCTGGTAGATCGGCTCTTTCCTGAGGAGAATCCCCCCACACTCTACCACAGTATTTTGCATTAACTCGGACATTTTCTCTGACAGAGTATTAAGTAGTCGAGTTTCCATATCTTGGAAAGCGGCTCTAGATGTGCTTGGTCTTTCTTCTATCCCGTGACTAGCTATTTCCGTTTCTACTGCTCCTTTCTCATTCGCCATTCTGCTTTGCCATCGTGTGTTGTGAGTCGCGGTTTTCTTGGCTGACGTACTCTTTGATGGACGGCATGTTATGTTACAAACTGGACACGCGTCACTAGTTTTAAAATAAGTTGTTAAACATTCTCGATGAAATTCATGGCCGCAATTGGTTCTATAAATTTCTATCGAATCTACCCTTTCCTTGCATATTGCACATATGACTGCTGTATCTGCAGCTTCGGGCGAACGATCTAAGCCCATTTTTTCTGATCGAGACAACAATAAATTCGAAAATAAATACTCCAATTAAGATAAAATACATATACTATATAACTAAAACTATAAAAAATATAAAAATTCTCCTAAGGTAATTAAACTCTCTGCATAACTTCCCGCTGTCAAGGGATTTCGAAATTTGTTTGCTTTACCATTCTAATTAATGAAATAAAAGGTGTTGAACATTAAAATTTGTTCCTTTAATTTTATTAAGTTCATGTAATATTATTTGTTTCATATCACTCTTTAAGGATCAGGTTTTCTTATTTATTGAATACTCTGATGTTCCTGTAGTTCGTGATAAGTGACAAATTCCATTAGCTGAAATAATTCCAGCATTTTGACACTTCCTCTTGGTTAGTGCTTAGTTCTGAAACTTTGCTGCTAAACTCCAAAGAATCTATTATCAAAATACTGTTATTAGATAGAAACTCCAATCTTGTTTGTATTTGATCTATGGCCAGATGATTAGCCTAAGCTAAATCATCCTGTTTTCTCAATAGATTGTTTACTTCCTTCATTGTCCCTGAGTAATCAATTAAACAAGTTCCTAAACCGTGGTAGGAAGGGGGTTCCAGGAGGTTAAGAAACTTGTTATTGATCAATTGTGAAAAAAAAAGATGAAAGTTATAGAAAAATAGATTGATCATATCTGTCTGTGAGTCACATTGAATTGATTTTAATTCAATGCAGCCCCACGTTGGGCGCCACTTATTCTTATTATTTTTATTTATTATAAATGTAGCGTGCAACCAAAATGGGGATCGGTTGTATAGTTATGTTGTGTGAAGCTTTGCACGTTATTAATTTCCGGCTCTAGCTCGTCGGCTTTGGGGGTGGAGGTCTTGTTCACACATCATAGGACTACTAACAATAATAACAAAAATCAAGAAAAAACGTGCTGCGACAAAAGGAACTAGAAATTACCAAACCGGAAGAGAAGACAGATAAACATGATCAAAACAGATAGAAAGGATAAAGGATAGCAGGCTAGAATGGTATGCAGGCGAACTTAGGTGTTGAAGGAGTCCGCTTTTGCCCACCCAACCATGATCACCTCCTTTGAACTTTTAGTTCAGGTGACCCCTTTTTCCTTACGACAGCGGGAGCGTTAGCATTGAGTTCAAATAATTAAAATTTTAAAACATTATAAATTTAATTCGCTTTTCTAAATGTAGGCATATGAACTAATTCCGTTAAACTACTCATTTTCATTTAAAACAATTTCAGAATGTTTGTTTGTTTATAGATTATTTTTCTTTTGCTCGTTCACTTTGGTTGTTCGTTTTGTTTGTCACAGTCTTAGAGGCGTTATTTTAAAATTCGCATTTTTTAATAAATTTCAGATTTGTGAAGGTGATTAAACATTATCTTGTTGAAACTGTATGCTTTTTTTAAATTGCTTTACACTACATTTTAAACATAAAAAAATAAATAGATTTGACTTACGGTGATTCCGTCGGCGAAAGATCGATCTCTGGCTCGGCACCTGTTTGTTTAAAGTTTATTAAAATACAGTATTAAAGCAACCAACATTTTCAACATAGGCATTCGCGAATAAACAGACATTAAAGGGGGAAAAGACTAACAACCCAAAGTGAACATGATTTTATATTAACAAATAAATTAATTAATTTAAATATTACTAGAGATAACAAAAAAAAACGATAAATTAAATGAACCTTTCTATATAATTATTCCTATTATTATTATTCCTATCATTATTATTTCTATTATTATTATTCCTATTCCTTCCGCTCATAAAAAATATGTTGTAAAATTCGAGGTAACCATCAGACAAGTATATTCATTTAAATTTGTTAAGGAGTTGATCGTTGCTGAAGTAATGCTCTGACAGACAAGTTTAATTATTTTTCAATGAGTTTATCTATTTACTGAGGCATTTTTTTTTAGTTATGGATCTATATTGACCGTGTAATCCCTTAGCGTGAAATCGGCATTTGGATAGATAAAATTGCTACTCCGTCTTAGCGGAGTTGCAAGGCCTATTCTTGGAACTATTCCTATTTCGTTGTTGTTTTTAAAGGATGATTTCGGCCGAGCTCGTCGATCTGCCGATGCTTGTTGAACGTCTTATACGCTGTCCGGGGTTTTTTCGGTGACGGGCTCTTGCTCAATGTCCAATTGTTTGTCAGGTCTTTTAGATATTTTCATTTATTTAAGCCACTAATAGTTTACCCGAGGATATTGAAAACTCCAGCGTTTTCCTTGAATTCTCGAGATGTCTCCAGCTACTTTTTAAGATTTTTCTTTTCTTATTCGTTTCCACTTTTCCCACTTTCAGCCTTTCTCAGGCGCCAACTCTTTCGCTAATGCTGACTTGCATTTTCTTTATCCCAAGCTCTGCTTCCTTCTAGACCCTTGGTGATATCTGAGTATTTTTCTCCTAATTACTATTGGCCCATAGGTCTACTAGTGTAGCCAACTACTTCAAATATTTTAATAATATTCCTAGCATACTTTTAAGGACCTTTATAAATTTATTTTTTCTCTCATCTCTTTATTTGCCTACTTTTGGGCTTCAATATCTATTTTATTAGAGTCGCTGCTACACTATCTTTTCCTCAAGTAAACGGGCTTGTTTGTCAAGGGCTGCCTGAACCTTTGCCTCTAGCTGGGCAAGTTGTTCCTCATTCATTTATTTTGTTTTTTCTAAAGACCGCTGCTCTAAGTTCGTCGCCACTACTGTCCGCGTTGGTGTGGTTTTGCAATGGACGCAACATAAAAACTTTAGACCGCTACGAAATTAATTTAATTTTAACTTATGCTCGTAAAGGTTCCTTAACACTTTATTGCAACAGGCAGAGTTATGCTTAAGTTTTTTTTGTAACAATACAATCTCACTCTAAATAGCCCTGAGTATTCTTTAATTATTTTATTTTAATTTTAAATAAAGGAACATCTCACTTACATTTTGGAATTAAGAGTATACTCTCTTGGTGTATTAACTTAGTTAATTTAAAATCAGTGCTAATTAGTCAATGGTAACTATGTGTGTATAAATTCAACATAGAGAACGTGGTTTAATTGGTAATTTGTAATTTAAATTGTATTTCTGTACATTTATTTTGCTGGCACGTCTTCAGCGTCTTGAAATTTGTTTTTGTTTTCTTTCAATTTTACACTCCCACGCTTTTTCGCTCTCTCACGTTTGCTCCGCTCTCTTAGTGCGCTGCTTTGTGTCAACGATACAGCTGTAGTTGTTGTACCATTGTTTTACTCTCGTTTCGAGCTTACACTTTTACGCTCTCCCACTATCACTATATTACCTGTTCTTATATTCCCCCCTCATCTGATATTTCCGTCTACTTTGACCATCTGTCATCTATCCAAACTGTTGCATCCAAACTATCAGATAGAGATTATCTACTAGCTTTTGGTGATTTTAGCTTACCAGAAGTTAGTTGGTCAAATCAATCCGATATTCTGGTGCCCTCTATTTATAATTCTTTTTTAAATGGTCTAACAGAACTATCTTTATTTCAAATTAATAATGTTCCTAATTGTAGCGGTAGAATGCTTGATTTAGTTTTCTCTTCTGACATTCTGATCCCTTAGTACATCCTGAAGATTGGTAGGGATCTTCAGGACCTTGTTCTAGCTCTGCCTACTCCTATATAAACTGCATCTGTTCCTCGTGAAGTTAAATCACGTTGTTTCCGTAAGACCGATTTTGGAAAACTTAATCATTTAATTTTAGAACATGATTGGTCATTATACTCTTCGACCATTGAAAATGGTCAAAAAAGGGTAACTTTGTCCAAATGTATGTAACAGGCAGAAGGAGGCGTGGGAGACCCCATAAAGTATATATATTCTTGCTACAAAAGCTAAAAGCTACAACTTTTTGACTTTAACATATACTAAGCTGAATGAATTATCTACGTATTCTCCAAATTGCAATCCGATCGGACAATAATTGCAGAAGTTATTTCAGAAAGTATAAGCATAAAACCAAATGCTTCTGTCAGCTAACAAGAGAGGCTGGCGAACGTGTGGCGGCACCGATTATGTCGGTAGCGTCACCTACATCTGGCAACCCTAAATAATACCAGATATAAGCGATACGGCAACACTTAATATTAAGCGTCTCATTATTCGAACTTGCACATGCAAATCGCGCGTCGCAGATTCTGTGCCTTTTTCATCATTGTAATACTACATAAATTTCAATAAATTTAATAGCGAAACACACATCGCTATAGTGGTGACCCCGACTAGTTTCAATTGTGCAAAAAATCCAAACGTGTTCACTGAAAGCAATTTTCTGCATAATTGTGAAATTCACGCACACTTGAGCAAACACGTGGACCCAAGTAAATGCGCAGTAGCCGTTACAATTTGCGAAATTTCCAGAGAAGACGCCTTGACTTCAACGACGAAACCAATCAAGAGGACTTTTCAAGTGCCATGCCGGACCCAAATCCAGATCTCTCCGAGCAAATTCGAGAGTTACAACAACAACTCGAGGCACTTCGGACAAACGTTCCTGCGGACAGAGATGAGTCGCCACGCACGCACACACGTGTTACCGTGCATTTGCCCAAATTCACACACAGCAACCCGCACCTGTGGTTTGCTCAAGTGGAGCGATCATTTCGCTTACACCACATTCTCGACGACACCGATAAGTTCGACTTGGTGACACTCCATTTGGAAGAAGATGTGGTCTTAGTTGTGGAGGATTTGGTCACTCGTCCACCGGTAGAGAACAAATACGCAGCGATCAAAACTCGTTTGATGCAGAAGTTCGCGGAGTCGCCCGAATCAAAGCTGCGACGATTACTTCAAGGAGGAGGTGCCACTGGATTAAAGCCCTCGGAGATCTTGTCAAACATGCGACGCTTGGCTCCGGATCCTGGCAGTGAAAACATCATTCACACACTATTCCTCGCTGAAATGCCAGCCTCAATCCGTCCGCTACTCACCGTATGGGAGGAAACAGACTTGGACAAGCTAGCAAAGATCGCAGACAAAATGCTGGAAGCCATGAACACGAACGCCTCGTTTGCCATTGGCGCAACTCCGACTCTTGCTTCCCCTGCAAATATTTGCGCAGCCTCTTCTGCAGATCCCTTGAAGGAGCTTTCCGACAACTTACGTTCGCTCATTCAAGATGTCGCGGCATTAAAAAAGGATGTCAAGCGCATCCAATCACGCGCCCGATCACGCAGTACATCTCGTGGCTCTAGACCATCGAACGTTTCTGGTCAACAGACCTCAGAAGCACCGGACAATCTTTGTTTCTACCACAAGCGCTTTGGCGACAAGGCAAACAACTGCCGACCTCCCTGCGCACGCTCTACGTCGTTAAACTAGAGGAGCTGCCGCCTGACGCGCTGGTCAGCGGCAGCCAGGACAGCAGCAGCGATCCATCAGTTCTGTCAGCAGCTCTACGCGAGCAGCGCTTGCACGTCACCGATCGTACTTCCAACATCAGATACCTCATCGATTCTGGATCTGTGGTTTCAGTCATACCTCGCACGCAGGTTAAGCAGAAAACCACTCAAGCGGATCTAACACTATATGCAGCAAATCAGACTGTCATCAACACCTATGGCAGACATATCACTAGACTGGACTTGGATCTCAGACGCAACTTCACCTGGCCATTCATCATCGCAGATGTACACACAGCTATAATTGGAGCAGACTTTTTAGCCGAATTCCAGCTTCTTATTGATCTCAAAAACAAACGCCTAATTGACTCGATCACAGGATTGTCAACCCCCGCGAGCCTAGCACAGGCGAATCAAACATCCGTTTCCACTGTGCAGGGTATTTCAAAGTTCAGTGACCTTTTGCAGGAGTTTGTAGAAGTCACAAAACCATCAATAAGATCTTCAAAGAAGCATGATGTGCAACATCACATCGAAACACATGGAACACCTGTTTCTAACCGACCACGACGCTTATCGGGAGAAAAACTTGCCACTGCCAAAAAGGAAATCAATTTTTTGATTGAACAAGGTATATGTCGTCCATCCAAAAGTCCTTGGTCCAGTCCACTCCACATGGTTACCAAAAAAGACGGTGGCTGGAGGGCATGCGGCGATTATCGAAAGCTCAACTCAATTACGATACCTGATCGCTATCCGATTGCGCACATTCACGATTTTACTGAACAGCTGAATGAATGCAAAGTCTTCTCGACGCTTGACTTGGTAAAGGCGTACTACCAAATTCCCATGGCAGAAGACGACATCGAGAAGACGGCCGTATGTACCCCTTTTGGGCTCATAGAGTTTCAGTACATGCCCTTTGGATTAAAAAATGCGACTCAGACGTTCCAGCGATTTATGGACAATATTTTTCGTGGCATGGACTTCGTATATTGCTACATAGACGATATACTGATAACTTCTAAATCGATCACCGAACACGAGCAACATCTTCGAGCAGTTTTATCAGTTCTGCTGAAACACGGCTTAAGCATCAATCTGAGCAAATGTCAATTAGCGCAACCGCAAGTTAATTTTCTCAGCTATACGATTAACGAGCACGGCATCAAACCACCTTCCTCTCGCATCGATGCCATTCTGAATTATGCACGTCCAGCAACTATCAGCCAACTCGGTCGCTTTTTGGGCGTCATAAACTACTATCGCAGATGTCTACCCCAATCTTCTCACATCCAGGCACCGCTGTCCGAGCTGCTAAGGGATGTTAAGAAGAACGACCAACGCCAAATACTATGGACTGCAGAACTCATATCAGCCTTCGAGAATTGCAAGCAGAGCATAGCAGATGCAGCGCTATTATCCTTTCCAGCACCAAAATCTGATCTACAATTGGTTTGCGACGCATCGGACCTGGCGATCGGAGCAGTTTTGGAGCAACGCACTAATCAGAACTGGCAACCTCTAGGATTTTTCTCCAAGAAACTCAGCAACACCGAGAAAAATTACTCCACGTACGACCGAGAACTACTTGCTATCTACGAGTCAATCAAATACTTCAGACACCTCGTCGATGGACGCATTTTTGTGATAAAGACTGATCACAAGCCACTGGTATATGCATTCCAACAGCGACCTGAAAAAGCATCACCTCGACAGCTACGACACCTAAATTTTATTTCACAATTCTCCACGGCTATTCTTCACATAAAAGGATCAGAAAATATAATTGCAGACGCTTTTTCGCGGCTCTGCGCTATCACGATGCCTACAGCGATCACCACGGCGCAGCTTGAGGAAGAACAAGCCTCGGACACTGAATTGGCACGTATCTTGCAAGGAACTACTTCTTTAAAACTCAAGAAAGTTTGCTTCGGTGGAGATAGCTCGATATACTGCGACGTATCCACGCCGAATCTCCGTCCTTTTGTGCCGCAATCACTCCGAAAACACGCTTTCTCATACATCCACAATCTATCTCATCCTAGTGGCCGCGCAACTGTCAGTCAAATCAGACAGAAATTTGTCTGGCCCTCGATGAACAGAGATGTCCTCAAATGGTGTAGACTCTGTCTTCCTTGCCAACGTTCAAAAATACATAAACACAATCACCTCCAGCCGGAGAAGATCGCTGTTCCAAATGGAAGATTCGACCACGTCCACTTGGATATTGTTGTCATGCCCTTGCAACAAAACTACCGCTATTGTCTAACCATGATTGACCGTTTTTCGCGATGGCCAGAGGCAGTTCCACTTTCAAATATCACTGCCGAGACGATAGCTACGGCATTCTGGACCCACTGGATCTCACGTTTTGGATCACCCAAAACAATTACTACCGATCAAGGCACGCAGTTTGAATCTGCAGTTTTCAAACAACTCGCCAATCTGATCGGAAGTAAACACATTCACACCACGGCGTATCACCCGCAATCCAACGGACTTATAGAAAGGTGGCACAGATCTTTCAAATCGTCGTTGATGTGCAACAGTGGCACACCGTGGCCTCAACTATTACCTACAGTGCTACTCGGACTCCGTACCTGCTTCAAAGAAGACTTAAAATCATCTGCAGCTGAGATGTTATATGGAGTACCAATTCGACTGCCAAACGAATTTTTCGCCGACATGGACGAAACGGTTGATCCCACGGCATTCCTGAGCAGTTTCCGAGTGCATATGCAGAAAATTCGCCCGACTCCCACAGCACACCATGTGAAAGAAAAAATGTTCCTACTGAAGGGAATAGACAAATGCACCCATGTCTTCCTCCGCACAGACGCTGTGAAGCAACCTCTGGAGCCTCCCTACACCGGCCCATATGAAATCATCAAACGCGACAACGGCCGAGTCTTCACTATACGGATCGATGGGAAGGACTCAGCAGTAACAGTCGACCGCCTCAAACCTGTTTTCCTTGTGAAGGAGGATCAACAGTTTGACTCGGAGGAATCTAACTCCACTCCTCAAAGGACTTATGAAAGGCGGCGTAAAGTGACTTTCGCGAGGCAATGATCGTGACAGATTCACTGGAAGGGGAGTACTGTGGCGGCACCGATTATGTCGGTAGCGTCACCTACATCTGGCAACCCTAAATAATACCAGATATAAGCGATACGGCAACACTTAATATTAAGCGTCTCATTATTCGAACTTGCACATGCAAATCGCGCGTCGCAGATTCTGTGCCTTTTTCATCATTGTAATACTACATAAATTTCAATAAATTTAATAGCGAAACACACATCGCTATAAACGCAAAGCGCGAGCGCCATCTGTTGGGAATAATTGTAAAGCATATGTGTATGAATTTAACAAATTAAACTACACGGGAATATAGGTCGAAGGGTATCCCACTGTCGCGTGCTGCGTGACTGTTGCTTTTCTTACTGGTTTTTGTATTCATGTTCTGACCTAAATACTTGTATCTCATTTTTTTATTCCTCCATAAATACATTTTTTGACCAATGTGTTCCTCTTGCTTTTTCCCGTAAAGTCAAACAGGCCACCTTGGTTCTCTCGTGAACTTATGAGGTTAAAAAATTTGAAATCTCGGTATTTTAAACCTTTTGATTTCTCAAGATATATTGCTGTTAGAGCAAACTTTACTGCTCTAAATGTAAATTGTTACAACGAGTATTTGAGTCGTTGTCGTTTGCAGTTCGCTCAGGACCCTAAGCAGTTTTACAACTTCGTCAATCTGAAACGTAGATCCTGTAGATTCCCTGCCTCTTTATTTTTCGGAAAAAATGAAGCAAGCACTGATCAGGCCGCAGCCGATTTGTTTGCAGACTTTTTTCAATCTACCTACTCAACTAATCCGTATAGCTCTTCCATACATCCTTACCATTACCTAATTAATAATTTTAACACTCTTTTTGTCCTACTATTAAAAAAACTTCTTTACTTAGTGATCTGAATTCTATTAAACCCCTTTTCTCTCCTGGCCCTGATTTACTTCTAAAACCTATTTTTAAGCTGTTTGACTTGTCATTATTTTCCTGACTTGTTGTTATTTTCCACCTATTTGGAAAAACTCTTTTTCTATTCCTGTTCACAAAAGTGGACCTAACCACGATGTCAAGAACTATAGGTGTATCCAAATTGTCTGCAATACCTAAGATTTTTGAAAAAAATCGTATGGCTCAGTTAACCTTTATGAGTAAATCAATAACTTCGCCCCATCAACATGGGTTTGTAAAGGTAAGATCTACAGCTTTTAATCTTCTTGAATTTTCTTCCCGCATTACTTTAGGATTTCGAAGGAAAATGCAAACAGATGTCGTCTATACTGATTTCAGTAAAGCATTTGATTCCGTAAATCATAATCTCTTGATTCATAAGTTATATTTAATCGGTTTTCCACAAAAGCTTATTTTGTGGATATCCGATTATTTAACTAACAGGTCTCAACGAGTTCTTTTTAAATACTGTCTATCAAAGCCAATCTAATAACTTCTGGTGTTCCTCAGGGCAGCCATCTTGGACCTTTGCTTTTAACCTTTTTATTAACGATCTTCCTTCTATACTTCTTTACTCTAATATACTTATGTATGCTGATGACGTGATGACTCTGTTTGACGTATAGTGATCGTGCACGTAACTTCCTCCAAACTGATCTTGATTTGCTCTTTGCTTGGTGTAGGCATAATCTGCTGCATCTAAATGTTTGAAGTGCAAAGTTATGTCATTTTACGGAGGTAACTATCACGTCTTCAACTATACATTTGATTTAAACCCGCTTTCAAGAATAACGGAGGTAAACGATCTAGGTATTCTCTTTGATCATAGATTGAAATTTGATCGTCACATTGCACAAATTGTCAATAAGGCATTTCGAGTTCTTGGTTTCATAAAAAGATGGTCCAAAGAATTCAGGGATCCTTATACGACAAAATTACTTAATATTTCTCTTGTTCGTCCAATTCTTGAATATGGTTCTTGCGTGTGGTCGCCGCAATATCAGATTCACCAAGATAGAATTGATTCTGTTCAAAAGCAATTTTTACTTTTACTGACAAAATTTATATTTTTTGTTTAGATATTTTCATTTATTTAAGCCACTAATAGTTTACCCGAGGATATCGAAAACTCCAGCGTTTTCCTTGAATTCTCGAGATGTCTCCAGCTACTTTTTAAGATTTTTCTTTTCTTATTCGTTTCCACTTTTCCCACTTTCAGCCTTTCTCAGGCGCCAACTCTTTCGCTAATGCTGACTTGCATTTTCTTTATCCCAAGCTCTGCTTTCTTCTAGACCCTTGGTGATATCTGGGTATTTTTCTCCTAATTACTATTGGCCCATAGGTCTACTAGTGTAGCCAACTACTTCAAATATTTTAATAATATTCCTAGCATACTTTTAAGGAGCTTTTATAAATTTATTTTTTCTCTCATCTCTTTATTTGCCTACTTTTGGGCTTCAATATCTATTTTCTTAGAGTCGCTGCTACACTATCTTTTCCTCAAGTAAACGGGCTTGTTTGTCAAGGGCTGCCTGAACCTTTGCCTCTAAAAAATTTGAAATCTCGGTATTTTAAACCTTTTGATTTCTCAAGATATATTGCTGTTAGAGCAAACTTTACTGCTCTAAATGTAAATTGTTACAACGAGTATTTGAGTCGTTGTCGTTTGCAGTTCGCTCAGGACCCTAAGCAGTTTTACAACTTCGTCAATCTGAAACGTAGATCCTGTAGATTCCCTTCCTCTTTATTTTTCTGAAAAAATGAAGCAAGCACTGATCAGGCCGCAGCCGATTTGTTTGCAGACTTTTTTCAATCTACCTACTCAACTAATCCGTATAGCTCTTCCATACATCCTTACCATTACCTAATTAATAATTTTAACACTCTTTTTGTCCTACTATTAAAAAAACTTCTTTACTTAGTGATCTGAATTCTATTAAACCCCTTTTCTCTCCTGGCCCTGATTTACTTCTAAAACCTATTTTTAAGCTGTTTGACTTGTCATTATTTTCCTGACTTGTTGTTATTTTCCACCTATTTGGAAAAACTCTTTTTCTATTCCTGTTCACAAAAGTGGACCTAACCACGATGTCAAGAACTATAGGTGTATCCAAATTGTCTGCAATACCTAAGATTTTTGAAAAAAATCGTATGGCTCAGTTAACCTTTATGAGTAAATCAATAACTTCGCCCCATCAACATGGGTTTGTAAAGGTAAGATCTACAGCTTTTAATCTTCTTGAATTTTCTTCCCGCATTACTTTAGGATTTCGGAGGAAAATGCAAACAGATGTCGTCTATACTGATTTCAGTAAAGCATTTGATTCCGTAAATCATAATCTCTTAATTCATAAGTTATATTTAATCGGTTTTCCACAAAAGCTTATTTTGTGGATATCCGATTATTTAACTAACAGGTCTCAACGAGTTCTTTTTAAATACTGTCTATCAAAGCCAATCTAATAACTTCTGGTGTTCCTCAGGGCAGCCATCTTGGACCTTTGCTTTTAACCTTTTTATTAACGATCTTCCTTCTATACTTCTTTACTCTAATATACTTATGTATGCTGATGACGTGATGACTCTGTTTGACGTATAGTGATCGTGCACGTAACTTCCTCCAAACTGATCTTGATTTGCTCTTTGCTTGGTGTAGGCATAATCTGCTGCATCTAAATGTTTGAAGTGCAAAGTTATGTCATTTTACGGAGGTAACTATCACGTCTTCAACTATACATTTGATTTAAACCCGCTTTCAAGAATAACGGAGGTAAACGATCTAGGTATTCTCTTTGATCATAGATTGAAATTTGATCGTCACATTGCACAAATTGTCAATAAGGCATTTCGAGTTCTTGGTTTCATAAAAAGATGGTCCAAAGAATTCAGGGATCCTTATACGACAAAATTACTTAATATTTCTCTTGTTCGTCCAATTCTTGAATATGGTTCTTGCGTGTGGTCGCCGCAATATCAGATTCACCAAGATAGAATTGAGTCTGTTCAAAAGCAATTTTTACTTTTCGCTTTGCGTAGTTTCAACTGGATACCAGGTGTAGACTTACCACCTTATTCTAGTAGACTGCTTCTTATTAACCTACCTTCTCTTACTAATCGTCGTATTATGTTAGGTGTTACGTTTCTTTTTAAACTAATCAAGTACGACATTGATTCTCCTATTCTGCTTAACCAAATCAATTTCTGTATTCCTTCTAGAGTAACTCGTTATTTTTTGCCACTTTCCTTCGACTTTTGTCATAACAATTATAGCTTGCATGATCCCTTTCGAGTTCTAGACTGGTTAGAGCTTTCAATTCAGAGTCCTCCCTTAATTCAATCCAACTATCCATTCTTAACTACTTAACAACAATTAACACTAACCCACCTATCTGATAGGGTTTTACTGGGTTGTCCCCAATCCCTTTGCAACAAATGTTAGATCGTTTTCTTTTTAGGCCATGGATTTTAAAAAAATTCATGGTCTATTGTGTTTGTCGGAACGGAAATGTGCGTAACAGGCAGAAGGAGTCATCTCCGACCCCATAAACTATATATTATGAATCAGTATCAGTAGCCGAGTCGATTGAGCCATGTCTGTCTGTCTGTCTGTCTGTCTGTATGAACACCTGGATCTCAGAAACTATAAGAGCTAGAGTCATCAAATTTTGTGACAACATACGTATATATTGCAGTGTCTCAGTTTTTTTAAAATTTTGACACGCCCCTTCCCGCCTCTGAAAATAAGTAATAACTATTTAAAAACTACAATATTAGCTCAACAACCAAAGTTGTATATCTTACATGACAAATACCTTTCCGCGGGCGTTATGTGAAAATTTCATTTAAATCGGACTATAAATAAGTGAGATATGATACGAATTAAACTCACTTTGAACATATATACTTAAGCATACCTAATTTACGCAAGCAAACCGAAGTTCAAATCTAGCGTCAGACACACTACATTTTATTAAACTTTTTATTTGCATTGTATGGTAACAGAATTGGTTCACAATGCAGCTTTGCCGACGGGCCAAGGAGTGAGGCAATGGCCTAGTGGTTAGAGTGGCGGACGGCTGCGAGAGAGGGCGTGTGTTCAACACCCCCGGTTGAGGCGGGTGCGAATTTTCATTTATTTATTAATTATTTATTTCTTATTTTATTTTGTTTATTTATCTTTTTTTATTCTAATAAACTAAAAGAAAAGTTACAGTCAAACAAATTAAATTATTTAATTAAATTTCAATAATAATATGATAATCCATGGCCTTGTACAGTCAGCACCTGACTGTAGCGTTAGTATTTTTATTATCCCAGTTTAAAGTTCAAATTTTAAATTTTAATTTTTTAAATTTAATTTTAATTTAAATAAAATAAATCAAAAGTATCAGTAACAAATCTTGTTGTAGAGAAGTTTAAATTTAATTATACGCGTGATATTGTGTCTTTTAAAATTAGTATCCCTGCTGATAATTTTCAATCAACCTTCTGGCCGCCCGACTTAATTGTTAAGGAGTACTCTCCAAAACAGAAGAGTCGTACGGCGGTATCACTTCCTTTAATACCCTGTGCTTCTTCTTCTAATGTGACATCAAAAAACTAGTAGAATTAACCTCTCTTTTTCTTGCCTACCAAAATTTTTGAGGCCTTAACACTAAGCTTTCTAAGCTGTATGCTGATTCTGTATCCTTTGATTACCACTTACTAATATTTACTGAAACTTGGTTGAAACCTGAAGTAGAAAGTTGCTTAACCAAATCAATTTCTGTATTCCTTCTAGAGTAACTCGTAATTTTTTGCCACTTTCCTTCGACTTTTGTCAAAACAATTATAGCTTGCATGATCCCTTTCCATTTCTCTGTGCTGATTACAATAGACTGGTTAGAGCTTTCAATTCAGAGTCCTCCGTTCGATCAAACTATCCATTCTTAACTACTTAACAACAATTAACACTAACCCGATCTGACTGGGTTTTACTGGGTTTTCCCCAATCCCTTTGCAACAAATGTTGGATCGTTTTCTTTTTATTATACCAGTTTAAAGTTCAAATTTTAAATTTTAATTTTTTAAATTTAATTTTATTTTATTGTAACTTTTTTTAAATTTAATTTTAATTTAAATAAAATAAATTATTAATAATCTTTTAATTCATTTACATTCATCCTTTTAAAAAAATTATTATTAATATAATAAATTTTTATTCTTAATTTTTATTGTAACTTTTTCTAGTCGACTAGTATTAGTCGACATTAAATAAATAAATAAATATGAAATATGAGCTTCAATTCAATACATTGCAATGGTGTGGTGGCCGCTGAGGTGTGTAGTTCTCCAATTCCGTTGGACTCCGCCGGCCGCTCGTATTTGTTGGTTTGTTTTAACTCTCTTAGTTCTTTTGGCTGGGTTTTATACATTTTTTTTGTTTTGTGATTTTTTAATCACTTCGTTTTGTTGGTTTGTTTTAACTCTCTCAGCTCTCTTGGCTGGGGTTTAATTTTGTTTTGTGGCTTTTATGTCACTTCGTTTTGTTGTGTGCGTGTCTATTTTATTTTTTTCACGGTTTTCTTGTAACACTTAATTATTGCTGTGTTTTTCACTTTGTTCTTTTTTTGCCGTTTGAGTCACAAAAAAAAAATAAAAATTGAGTTTGTGTGTTTTATTCACTTTATAGTTCGTACCGCGACTCTTGGCTTTAACTAAAGAGTTATTACGGTTGGTCTAAACGGTTGTATGATCGCTGATAACTGGGTTATTTCCCGTTTGGGCGCCAATTAAAAGAAGTCTCTTTATTATTATATTAGAGAAGAATCTTTATTATTTTAATTCGTTTTTTTCTAAGCTCGTTTGAACCTTAGGAGAACAAATTCTAAACTGTCTTCTAGGGCAATCTGCATCGAACCGTGAAGCCGTCGCTGCCAGCTGGAATGCCGGTTGAGTGTTGGTCGGCGTCTCCAACGGGCAATCAGGCTGCTTGCGGGCAATCGGCTGCAACTTTAAAGAACAACTAGTCCCATTACATTTGCAGTCGCCTCCCCTTGGTGTTCCCTAGATACTGATTATTTTTGATAATCGGTTGAAAATTCGACAGGCGATTCTGTTATTTACAAACTCTTTTACGGTATACTATATAATGCCTTATACAGTGAGCAACTGACTGTAGCGTTCGTATTTTTATTTTTCTAGCTGCCTTCACTTGAATTTTGTGTTTGTAATGGTTTTCACATGCTTTACGATCTTCGAGAACTAGAAAAGACTTTAATTTATTATATTTTAAGATAATACTTTAATAATTTTAGGATGATAATTTTTTTTAAAAAGGTTTAACAAGGGAGGGTAGAAATCTATCTGTCGACAAGCAGTGAATAAAAACATATTAAACCAGGCCGAAGGGTATCCTACTGTCGAGTGCGTTCGACTGTTGCTCTAGTTAACACTCGCTTTTAACATGTGATGATTGAAATTGTTTTTTTTATCCTATATATAGTACAAATGAATAGATAGCGCACAGTCCGAACAACAATGCCGAAGTAACACGAATTTGTTTACACTCATACGTATGTCGGCAGAGCTTGGCAGAGGCACTACTTTTGCGCTGCGCATAGAGCTATGGGCACCACTGCCTTATACAGTCAGAGCCTGACTATAGCGTTCCACTGGTTCCAAGTAGATTTGTTACGATGTGTAAAATATGTAATATTCTGATGTTGATATAGACTTCATTGACTAAAATATTTACATCTTATTCGCGGATTGCGCTCGCCTGGCTCCCTTGTTAGCTGGTACAAGTACTTGGTGTTATGCTCATACTTTCTTGAATAACTTTTGTGTTTATTGTCTGATCAAAATTTGGAGAATACGCAGGTATTTCAATCAGCTTAATGTATGTTGAAATCAACTTGATCAGCGTATAGTTGACAGGAATATTCGTGCCAAATTTGGAATCTCTAGCTTTTATAATAGCTGAGATCTGTGTGTTCACACAGGCATACAGACATGACTCAATCGACACGGCTAGTGATCCTGAGCAAGAATATGTCTCAGTGTTGGTATTTTCTTGTGTATGATCTGCCATGTTGACACACAAACTTTTCGAGTGAAGCGAATTCCAACCGGCGTGTGCAATCGTCTGCATGCAACTGCTCGCATTTTCTACGCATTGATCTATGCTTTACACACGTTAGCTGGACTACACTTGGCGACAGCGCGACAACGCTGTCGCCTCACTCGTTTCGGTACTTTGGCGCCAGTCATATTCTGCGTCGTAGTCAAATTCTAAGAATGATTTACTAAACTCATTGCGCATCAGCGTCTTGCAAGCGCAGTGGTCAAAATATGTTCATAATGTGACAGACACGTACGGTGGTCAAAATACATTAATAATGCGACAAATACATATCGTATACTTGATGGGGTCTCCCACATCTCCTTCTGCCAGTTACATATATTCGCACAAAGTTAGTGTACCCTTTCTAGACAATTTTTAATGATCGAAGGGTATAAAGATATAATCGGAAATAATTTGTTCTGATGTTGTAAAAAATAAAAATATATTTTAAGTTTTCTTAGTTACACTATTTTGTGCGTCCGTTTTTTCGGCGGTCCCATAAAGAAGGATGTCTACTGCAGATTATCCTTTTCTTTCATTTAATCTTAACGATTATTTTGCAGCAGTTGTAACTTAACAAAACGATATTATTACGGATGCAACTCTGTCGGCAAGGCAGATTGCCTTGTTACTGTTATGTTATGTCTTGACATAAGCTTTTACGCTGTTAACACTGTTAGCATGGCGCTTGCGCGAGCTTACAGCTATGTTTATAACCTCATTTTTGTCATCTCGGTAATATTATTGTTATTATTAATATCTTGATGGGAAAACATAAACTGTACTGTAATGTACGGAGAGATGTTGCGTCTAACGACGAATTATTATCACAGTATACTCAACGCGGAAATCCACATAAACGAATGGGTGCAGGAACGGTAAGTGAAAATTGCTGACACCCCAAATGAGAAATACCTAATAAAATTCTTGTAGCCTTGCGCCCATGGAGCCTCTCTTTCGTATAATTACCGAATACCTAGACTCTGGGAGTCTGTTGAATATTGTGATACCTGTGGTAGGCATATATGGCCAAGACTTGCTCGTCAGTCTTCTCAGCGTGATGAGTGTGGCCAATGTAATGAGCTCCTTCGAAAAGTGGTTTGTATTTGCGTTACAAAATGGTATGTATGTAATTTTAAAAAACTTTAAAATATTACAATCAACGCAGGGTCTATCCGGAAATGCGGCCACTTTGGTGGCTACATGAGCTCTACGCCAGTGAGAACACCCACAGGCCGCGTGTGGCGCTGCAAACATATGATTTGAGCTGTGAGACAAGCGGTGGCATGCCCTGCTACCATTCGATGTCGTTGACTGTTTTCCTAATGGTTCTCTGGTCGAAACTGGCCGAGAAATTCCGGGTTGGTCGGCAAATGCATTTATTTTTGCATGGCATCTTTGCATGCTGCACGCTCTGCATGTGGCTGAGTCGTCTCTATCTAGCCACAGAGTTTCTGCATCAGTGCCTGTTGGGCACCTTCCAAGCCATCAGCATAAGGCGCCACTTGAAGCCATTTTCGGATTACTTCTATTCGCGTGCTCTTCGCGCGATGCTTTCGTTTGTTTTCTTGTTGGTCTGCCTGGCCGTGGCCATTTACTTTTTCAAGTTGCGTTTCGGCTTTGATCCGCACTACTCTGTGCGGCAGGCCTTTAAGTGGTGCCCAGAACCCACCTATATGCGACATGAGAGTAGTCCAATATTTCTCCTAACTCGAGATCTGGGAATTATAGTGGGCGTAGCCTTATCATCACGATTTGTGCAATTGTATGTTAAGTATGAGCTCTCGATGCAGTTTTAAAACTTCGCTTAAATATATTTTATATTTTTTTTTCAGAAAACCGGATACTTGTACGTCCCTGCGACGTCGTCTGGAAGGTATTTCCATTCTAGTGCTGTTTAACTATATTTTGTGTGTTAACACACCCAAACAGCACGGGCGCCTTGCTTTTCTAGCCTATGAATTTACGCGAAACACACTGCATTCCATGGCACTCATATGGTTTCTGCCGAAGTTCTTAAGTCTAAGAGGCCAATGAATAAGTCCAGCAATGCTTATACGCTTAATTACGAAATCTATCATTAGCATTTCAATATACACTTCAAATTAAAATGAATGTATCAGTCAAATCTGTAAACTGTAACCTAAATATTTAAGCCTTAAGTTGACTTACCCGAAATTGTGAAAAACTTTTGACATTTCCAGTTATTAAATACTATATAAATGAGGCTTTGCCAAGTTTATGGAACTGAAAAAGATCACAATAAATAATACAATTTTAAAATTCAAATTAAAATCGACGTATTAAAGATAGAGCTAACTACAATATGTACCTGTCCTGCAAATTACAATCTAATCGGAGAATAAACGCAAGTATTGCAAGCCATCCTTGTCCCTAATTCCAAGCCGCGCTGCCTTCACCTTTTGATTACACAGACCCACAAAAAACGAGAGCAACAGTCCAGCGGCACGCGACAGTGGGAAACCCTTTGACTTATGTTTCGGAGTAGTTTAATTTGTTGTTTTTATACACATCCAGACAGACAGGCGGGCATGACTCAATCCACTCGTCTAGAGTATACTGAGTATGAATATATATACTTTGTGGGTCTGCCTATTATATATATACCCTTTTTTGATCATTTTCAATGGTCCAAGTGTCATGACTTAGGTATGCGACATACTCGTATATACTTATCTTCTTTTTAGTGACAGTAGTACTTATTAAAGAACTAACTGCATGTTCAAACATTCTACTCACGATTTTGATTTGCCTTTCGTTACTAACACTAACACTCCTGATCTGATTGGATTTTTCTGGGTTTTCCCCAATTCTCTGCAACAAATGTTGGATCGGCTGTTTTTTTTTATCCCAGTTCGTATACAATTATATTTCAATTAATATCTTTTTTTCTAATTTAATGTTTAACGTTTTATTTAAAATTATTCTTAGTTTTATATTTCAATTTGAAATTTACAAACAATTATGACTATTAATTGTTTTTTACTTTTAAACAGTCGACTGACCATAGTTTGACTATAAATTAAATAAAATAAATTATTTTGACCTTTTTAGCCCGAATACAAAGTCAAAATTTACTCTGGACGTCTGTCGACAATTTTGACATTCCAAATCCGAATTCGAAGTCAAAATTTGCATCACCCGATCATGCCTACCCAATGTTTTTTAGCTTTACAAATTTGTTAAGTTTTTCGGTGTTAAGTCGAATCTTAGGCATGCAGGGTACATTTTTGTTTCGGGTTCAGTCTTAGGACAAAATAAATGTTAAAACCTGTATTACATGCCCAGATCAGGATTCTAAATCCTTTGAGGGATATTTAAATGATGGATAGCGAAATCTTGACACCGGATTCGAACAAAATGCATATAACTGCGTATGCCACATATGCCCAGATCATGACACTTTTTTTTGTGGGCGCTATGCTGTGCTTCAGCTTAGAATTCAAAAATTTGGCAAAGGGATTTCGTTACTTGTTATTCTTTATTTTCAATAAGTTACCATTTTAGGACGAAAGACAGCTAGGCAACACAAACTACAACTAAGGTTACTTTCATTACGGTGTACTTATTGACTAACTTATAAAAGTGAACGTACTTTGGTTGCTTAAGTACATTTATTTCAGCTTCGGATGCGGTTTTAGTTTCGCCTTCGTCTTTGGCATGAGCTTTAGTTTCGACTAATTAAACCGAACTCAACTAGAAGTAATGGCAGCGACTTTAGTAGAAGAGTAAGAACACAGCATACAACTTGGTCGATAATTGTTGGTTTTGTGTTCGTTTAAATATGAATACATAGCGGTGCATTTAAATTATTGGAATTTGAAAGATAATGATTTGGCTAATTACGCCCTAAGTCTAGTTTGTTCGATAACTTATGAATTACATTAACTGAATTAGCTATATACTAGACATGAATATATACATTTATATCTATCTGCAGCCGCAGGACTCGACAATCATATTGGGCAGCGTCTTGACGGTTGCCGTGTTGTTTGAATCCACAACAACCAACTGCAACGAGGAATACTGTTTGGCAGTACAGCATGGTACTAGATCGAGGGGCTTTCGTGTACCATTCGAGGAAAGTATTTTCTAAAATAAAAATTAAAAAATTGTAGAATTAATGTTGAAATTGGAAGAATTACAATCGGAAATGATGTCACTTGAACTTACCAGCAAAGAGCTATGATGTGATGCTGCCTGAGCTACACTCGCTACAGAGCTGCACGATCCACGACAGAAGTAGGCATCGTAACCTTTCGGCTGCAGGATCCAGTTGTCCCATCCGATGTCCGCAAAGGAAATGTACAGTTTTTCACGGCAGCATTCGGTCACGCCACTGGAACAATTGATGTTGCGCTTTTGGCGTGATTTTGTTTGCCGGTTCTGTGTGTCGATCATTATAAACGGCCTGTAGTTCTTGTTCACAGAAATTATCTCCTCGATTCCGCTAATGTCGCAAGACTCACATGTGATCTGTAATAGGTGACTAAGATCGTGGTTGCCAAACCAGCGCTTGATCGGCCACTCGATGTTTATTTTCATCCACTCGTCTAAAACGACAAAATATATGAAATTGTTTGTGAATTTATATACGAACTGGACCCGTCTTTTCTTTCTTTTCATTGGAATTATTATTTGCACATTTCGCTTATCGAAGGCGGGTGACCCACGTAAATTGAATGCCATCGGCGTTCTCGGGGACTGCTCGTCTTGTGCGACCAAAGTTCGCCTTTTAGCGCACAAAAATTTTTTTTTAGAACGTCGTAAAGTTATTCACCCACAATTCGACTAAGGACGGTAGACAACAGCGGCTCGTGGTTGCTATCGCGTAGATAGGCATCGATCTTTCAACTCACTTATCGGTACAGATGCAATGGTGTTATATAGTAAATATGATGGAAAATATAATAGATATTCCTTGGGACAAACGCTGTTATGGATTGGTTCTAGGAGCTACGAACTCACCTTGCACATCGACCGACTGGATTGCTATGGTCTTCGCCAGCGGCAAGTATTTGGAGTCCATCTGTTGCTGCTCCACTTCGGACACTACCAGGGTCTGTTTCCTAAGCTTTTCGTTCGAATGGGTTTCGCCGTTTAAGGCCTTCGTATAGTTTTGATTATTCTTATAAAGCCACAATACGGCGCTGTTCACATCAAAACCGTCGGCGTCGGCGTCGTCGATCTTGAAGCTGAAGCACATGGAGGGATGCACTCCCAAGCGATTGCATTCGGTCTCCTCTAAAGGTAAAAGGAATAAAAGATGAAGCGTTGATTGAATAGCTCCAGTTCGAATTAACTTGTTTAACTCACCGCGCTGCAACAATATAAACTTTTGGTTTGTACGTGCGTAGTAGTCATCCAAGTCTTTGTTTTTGTTCGCTTCCGTTGTCTGAGGGAGGGTGATGCCCTCAAAAATCGGAAGCGGCAACTCCATTGCTGAAACATTAGGACTCTCCTTGAGGCGCAGTTTTTCCAGTATTTGCTGCTTGACGAACTCAATGCGCAGTCGCCGCAGCTCCTCTTCCGTAATGTGCTCCACATGGCGACTGCTCTCACATTTAGTGCAACCGCCGGAGGTGATCTTTGGGTTAACTGCGGTGTAGTTGACCGCAAAGACAGCTTTAGCTTCCTCAGGCTGTGTCAGTTCGTGGTGCAGCTGTTGCAGGTCTTTAACATAGTCACCGTACTGCTCACCTTCACTATAATTCAGATAATCTTCCATGTCATCCCCGTCAGCCAGCGGTGGTGTGACTGGTGCGTCATTAAACATTTTAACCGGTGCCGACTGCCCCTCTGCGCTCTGTTCCTCTTCCTCAGCGATCTGATATCCCTGGCTCAATAGCTGCCACAGATTGGGGCTATTCTTCAGTGCTTGAGCTGAAGTTCGGTGATAGGTGCGCTCCTGTTCCAGCATGTGCTCCCTCTGGCGCTGCAAGTGACGCCGCAAACGTTGATAGTATTCACGTTGATCTTCCCTACTGAATGCAAACTCGTCTTCCTCCTCGCTACCAGTGGGATCCGGCGCGATGTGCTTGGGCTGACGGTCTCGATGCTGGCGCGTGTGATGCTGCTGCAACGTGTGCTGCACATGCTGCAGCACCGGATTCCGCGGCTGCGAATGCAAGTGCGCGTGGATCAGTGGCAAATTGTTCCCATCGTTCGAGTCTGGATGCGAGCGCGCATATATATTGCTCTTCTGTGACAGCACCAGGCACAGAAGTGGCACAAGTGTCATTAAGTATTTACTCATTGTAGCAGACTCTTATTACTCTTTAGATCTATTTAGCTTTTAACCTTTTTATTTTCTTTGAATCGATGTTATTATATTTTCTGTCTTCGGTTTGAGTCCAGGTCTGATGGTAATTGTTAGCGGTTCGGTAGCAAAAGAAACTCGATATTTGTTGTCTCTTGGCTTATAAAACACATAGATCCGCAGCTCTTTGTACGTATCTTTTCTGTATTCTCTATTTATACTTGTCGCACTTTGTTTTAATCATTTAAAATTTGAAGTATTATTTTTGCATGGCTTCCACTTTTATTCGATAACTGTCAGATATTCTAAAAAACAGAAATAATGCACGATTAGAATATGTATTTGGAAATTGCTTACAACTTATACTGTACTTATTATGAATCTTGCGATGACCCTCTTAGGTTGCTATAACCTTAAGAGGCTTAAGCAGATAATAAACCTTAGTAAGAATCCAGTCAGAATTCTCACAGGGCTACTTTCAGGTCACCATAGCAAACTAACGCAGGAATAATGATTATTGAGCTCTGCAGATTCTACAAGTTGAAGCCCGAGAGATTGTAGTACGTATCTACATAATGTCCGGTATTGGATATTAATAGATGTGTTTCGCAATGCAAGCAATTTCTCTGGGTTAACCACTTCATTTAATCAGATTTGCTGAAAAATGCGCGCCTGCCTGCCTCATAATGATGTTTGCAACCAGAAATCGTGCAAAAAATGTAATAATTAAATAAATTTAAAATTTTTTCTGTGGCAATTCTATATTTGTTGACCAGAAAATCGGTCAGATTGGCGACAAAAGGCGAAAAATAATAGAATGCGATGTAATAGGTCAATTGTACATTTTGAAACTATAGCTCTTGATTTTTACTAACTGAATTCTTTTAGGGATCAAGCAAATATAGATGCAATTCGAAGCATTAATATTATTTTGACCACTTCTGTATAATTACATACATACTCTAACATACAGTGGTGGAAAATAGTACACTCTGCTATAATAAAGTTTGACTGCATTATTTCGTTTCAACTCTGCTTTTGTTCCTCTCTTTATTTGTTTTAAACTACTTATAATACAGTTAAGAATATGTACCGTTAATATTTCGCTTCTGTCTTAGACAAACTGATAAAATTTCGCCTTTTGCGCAAACTATTTGGAATTTTCTGTAAAGTCGAATTTATGTCATAATTATAATTTAAAATGAACGATGCCATTTGTTTAATTGAACACGCGGCTAAGGGTGGTGAAATTGTAGTTGATGCTTGTATTATATATACATGCACACATACTTGTGCATGTAAAATGATATTCCAAAACGATGCAATTAATAAAATACTTTACTATTTAATTGACTTTATCAGCGCATCTCGGTACGGAAACTGCGCACCACAAGCCCGAAAGAGAAGCAGCGCCTGTCAATTAAGCGCGTGGCGACAAGACCAAAGAGGGGGGTAATCGCAAAAGGCGGCTAATTAGGAAGGAACAAACACGTACCGTTGCGCTTATAAATCCCAATTTGATGACTCGACACGAATCACAATCCGAACTTGAGCTGAAGCGGGTCACTCAGTGAACCCGGACACTACACGACGACGGACGACGAACATCTGACGACACACGAAGTACGAAATTGCACACGAATTAATTGGTTTTATAGTATATTAGTGGTCTTTAGCAAGTGCCGTGACAGCGTACGACAGCGCAAACGAGTTGTGAATGAATGAGGCACCTGCCTGATTAATAGAACAATTTATGTGTGCGCAATTGTCTTGTAAATTGATTGATCGCACATAAACCCAGAGAGAGAGAGAGAAAAAAGTAAGTGCGCTCTTTGAAGGCGCACGAATGCAGCCGACACCGAAATCGAAGCCGATTCGTTTCGTGCTCGTTTTTCTACAATGAACTTCGGAGGCACCCCCTTACGCGCATAAGTACACACATACACCTCTGATTAAAAGAATAGGTACACATTGAAACTTGGAGTCAATTTTACTATACTTTAATTGTTTAAAACAATCTTACTATTCCATATTTTGTATTGTGAACATGCCGCCGTGGCTTAAAAATTAAATATGGGAAACCCCGCCTCATAAAGTTATTTTTAAAAATATGAGCTGACCATACATTTAAACACACTTAATAATTAATTTAAGAAAAATTGACTTTTACAAAGATTGTCTGGGATTCACGGGGATGAGAAAAGAGGTCCACAATTAAATGGAGGGGGGAAATTAACGTTGATATTCTTGGAAGTGATCTTTTAAAGTGTACCTATTATTATGATGATAAGTATATATAGTATATAGCACATACATACATACATGCATACAAAGACCCCTACGTCGCCCCGTCTGGCAGAGCTCGGCGCTGCAGACAATACAATTCATATGCAAATATTCTGGTTCATTGCATCAGCTAAAAAGAAGCCGGCGTCGAAGCCAACGCCGGCGTCGGCATTACTACAGCAGCTGCCAACTGCAAACTAAATTAAAATTTCGTAAGTTCTCGTTTAATTTTAGACCTTTTCGTCTTTACATCTTGTAAAGTTAAACACAACGTTAATTCCTCAGATATACATACATATGTAACTATTTGCGCTAAGGCGATGTCTGTCTGTCTGTCTGTCTGTGTGAACGCACAGATCTCAGCTATTATAAAAGCTAGTTTTACCAAATTTGGCAGGAAGACTCTTGTGTACTATAAGCTGATCAAGTTTATTTCAAATGTTAGGTGCAACGCCCACCGCCCCCACAAATCAATAATTTAATTTTTGAACTCAATTTGTAAGCGCTGTATAAAAGATACAACTTTTTGACTTTAACATATACTAAGCTAAATTAAATATATACGTAGTGTCTAAATCACAATCCGATCGAACAATTAACATAGAAGTTATTTAAGAAAGTATGAGCATAAAACCAAGTGCTTCTGTCAGCTAACAAGAGAGGCGGGCGAGCGCCATCTGTCGGAATTAATTTCAAAGCATGTGCATATGCATATGTGTATGAATTTAACAAATTAAACTACACGGGAACATAGGTCGAAGGGTATCCCACTGTCGCGTTTTGCTCTCGTTTTTCTTAAAAATAATAAAAATAATAATTTTTCAAGTATTGTATTAAAAAAAAATTTACCCTTTTAAAACGGGAAGATCGTGTGTCGATTGTTTTATATATTTTTTTAATCTGCTTGATTAAAGACTAACCGAAAAAAAACCTCCCTTTAAATGACATCGTTAGATGTTGGCGAATAATAAATCACATTCGCATTTCCACGCTAAACCTTGTCAATCGCCCAATGAGGTAATTACTTAACTGCGAACAAGTTGTTGATAAGAAATTCGCTCAGACCGCTCTATATAGCAGAACAGTTTGCTGCTTGTACATGAGATCTGACACATTTTCTTTGATTTAATATGCACATCATCTGATTAATGAGAGCAGCACTGTGCATGAACGCAAACACTCTGCTATTTAGCCGCGATCATGGCTAGTTATATGCGCGGTAGCTAGTCTTTATGTTTTGAACGGCTAATCGTGCTGATTATGCTGCGATTACAAACGGAAACAGGAAATGAAACTGAATTAAAAAATTTGCACGTAGGCAAAGTATTATCTAATTCTATTTGATTGACCTTGTTCTGCTTTATACCATTGTAAACTATCCTTGGTCGTCTGGATCACAAGCCTAGTTGATTTAGCCATGTGTCCTTGTCCCCCTGCATGAACAAACAGATCTTATCCATTATAAAAGAGACAAGACAAGAATGTTCCTGTGTACCAATTCACAGGTGCATTTTCTTACGAATTTTGGATACAACGCCCACCGTCTAAATTTGAAATAATAATATACAGTAACCTACATACCAAATTTTGTATCTCTAGCTGTTATAATAGCTGAGATCTGTGTGTTCACACTGGCCAGACGGACAGACAGACAGACAAGGCTCAATCGATATATCGTATAAATATCGTTAAAATTATTTGAATAAGTTGCCTTTAATTAATATCGATATGAATTCAATCTTATGTTTTGTTCATCTCTGATCGTCAGCTTGAGTGCAAAATGCACCGACGCATTACATAATGACGGCCGGACCTGGAATTTTGTTTCATTGTCAATACATCAACAAATTGGTTGTTCGAGCCGGATAACATAAAGGGTCCGCCACGTAACTTTTTTTTTTTTTAACAGTGCGCACAAGATCGATCGTAACGTTGGCTGTGTGGCACGGAGCGCCGTCTTGCACACTCTCGGCCACTGCAGCGATATTACCGGCAGTACGCACTTTTTTTTTTGGTTTCTCACGCGTTGGTTTATCTCAATTTTTTCAAAAGAAAGCGCACATACGGTGCGGACGGTGCTTTGTTACGGCTCATTTCCGTGCATCATTTTCGCACACATTCTGCAACATTACCATAATTATATTTTAACGCGTTCCTCAATCGTATACACAACCATTTTCGTTCATCGGAAGGATAAAACTAACTATCTGTCAAATCAGATGTAACATCAGTGTTACCACACTCAAAATAACCACTAGTTCAAAAAAAAAATGTTAGATGGCGGACCCTGTATGTAACATTAACATGTACATATGTATGTGTAACTCTGTGTGACTCTCTGTATATACATATACTATTATTATATTTCTACAGGCAATTGCCCTAAAAGTGCGTGAGAGCGGAATAGTAATAGATAGCAGAAGAATTTGTGCCGAATTTGATGTTGCGGATTATTAGTGTGATGTGATTAACATTTGCCGAAGGGTACATTCCCGTCGGTGTACACCAGACTGCGGATTTTCGTGCTTCTATCATGATAAAAGGGAATCAAAAATAAATTGCCATAAATCGTCAAATAGTCTATATGGCAGGGCACTGTCAGATTATCATAATGGTGAAGTACTTCACATTGCAGTTGAATGCAATGCAACAGTTTTATTGTTGCAGTTCAATCAGTGTTTGCTTTATTTTCGGCTTTTTAAGTCACCCACTCTCTTCCATTCCTTATTTCTGTCATTCCCACCTCTCTATCTATCCATCTATCTCGTACATGCTGTGATGTGCACTGATCAGCGTATTAAAGCATGCCTCGCTTTGAACTTTGGAACCGTACGCGAAGATAGCTTCCATTTGCTAGGCTATAGACGTACATGTACAATACATATATATACATATACGTTTCTACTTGCCACATGCCAACAATTTGTCAATCTATTCCGGTTAATTCCAAAATCTTTGGACTCGCCACGTTTTTTAAGAATGCTTATTTAGGTTATTGAGTGTTAGAGTTAAGTTTGCCTCAATATTGACGCGTTGTAGGGTCTCAGTTCTGAATAAAGTATGAACACTTTGCAGTCAGTCCTCACTTGCCAACCAATCGAATAACATAATTATATTGTATATTTTATACAACATTATAAAATATTTAATTATATTTATATTTAATTTATATAACTGTTCTTCAAAATTTCAAAGAAATAAATTCATATTAATATACTTTTTTTATACAATATAAAAGCAGAAAAATTTAATTTAATTATATTTTTTAAGGTCATTTAACATTTTATTTTATATCTGAATTTTCTCTTTAAAAATTTGTTTTAAACTTAATTAGTTTTTAAGTCGTTTACACAGAAAACAATGCTTCCTGATGTTGTAATAATGCTGATAATCAATCCCCGCAGTGTCATATCCTTTTATATTTACAAGTATGCCAAGATAGAATGATCCTATCTATGCTTATATATATGCTAACTCACCTTCTTTCACAAACTGCCAAAGAAGTATCTTTGCTTTTAGACTTTGTTTATGCACGAATGAATCAAATGAATTTTAAATACAATGACTGTTTTATTTTTCATAATGTGCAAATCACTCGTATAATTAATCATTGCTGATAAGTAAGATCTCGTATTCTCGCTTCACACTATTTGAATTTCTCACAAGAGTATGACCTATAATTTGTATTTTCTGTTTTATCAGACGTGACATACGACAATTGTCTCTGCGTGATTCATCACAGTTTTCACTAGCATAAATTTGTTAAAATTAACGCGAGCAATAATAAAATAATAACAAATTGATTAAGCGAACTTCCCGTATTCGATGCGGGCAGGCAGAACGTCTGCGTGTGAATAATTTCAGCCCGAGCAGACAGCTACCGCAAAGACTGCCTTGGCTCGTTGTGGGTTCTTTTGATCAAACATTATGTTGAGGGTTGGGGGTACCAGTTGGTAGTCGCGCAGTGTAGCATGCCGCCGCTAGTTTTCGAGAGTGTTGTGTTTGATAACGGCGATAACGAAGTTAAGCATGCAAAATATCATAGTTGATGCGCAATTTTATGTGCCGATTGACAAATGAAAGAAAGAGGCATACAGAGAGAGAGATTGTCGACTAAAAAATAAGAAAGAACAGTACATTTGTGGACAGATAAGAATTCGCTGCTTATTATTTTTCCTTCTCTATTTCCCCAACAACGCGTCGATTGCGTCGGCACACGTTCAAGCTGATGTTCCTGCCAGCATTCATGTTGCGTTGTGTTGCGTTGCAATCGAACTCATACCGAACGTGAGCTGTCAACAGTACACTGACGTAGTCGCACTGCCTCAAACGGGGTTTTCTGTGTATGGTCCTAGAACAGGTCCAAAGATCAAACTACGTCGATGTCGACGCCGCTGTCGTTGTCGACAGCGTCCATTAGATCTTTTACTTGTTGACCAATAAGAAGTGTTTTTGGTTTTTTGTTTAAGTTAGGTCGGATTTGCCTTGATAAAATGACTAATTGAGGTGTTTTTATGAGCATTGCATTTACTCTCTTCTATTCGTATGAGAATTATTCTTATCTAATGTATATTATGCCGTCTATTTGAACACACGGATATTGAATAACACCTAAAGACACAAAATTTAGCGGATGGTTATGTATACCATGGGCTTCTCAAGTCCAATTTAGATTTATGACGCCACGCCCACCATCTACGCAAACCATAAATTTATTAGAACCAATTATTTGTTAAAACTGTAAGGAGTGTCACCCAGCTTATATTATTTAAAGGATTTGTTAGAAGTCAGATATTATAATAATAATAATAATAATTATTGTTGATTTAATGTTTTCATTTGCATTATACGTTTACATAATTTAAATTGTCTTTAGTAATTAAAACAAATATTATTTTCGTTTTAAATCATAGTGACTACCGCCATACAAATAAGTTTAAACTTGTCGCGCTAGGATATTAATAATAAAATAATAATAGTTATAATTAAAAAACCATAGATACAAGCAATGAAATGGCAATCTAACCGAACAAGAAACACTCAAGATATTCAAGTTATTTTTCACAATTTTGTTGTTATATACTGTTGCCTGTGTGTATGTGAGAGAGTGGCAAAATAATAAGAGACAAGAGAATGTTCAGACTAAAATTGTGGTGGAGATTGTTAGTGTGCTTTTTAAAATTGGGCAAAGGGTATCTTACTGCTCGAACTTGCTTTATCACTAATCATGATTGATTAGCTTTTTTGTTTGACTCATTTGCACGTCCGCCATGCGTGCCAGCCATGCGTGCTCGATTGCCATGACAGATTATTACTCAACTAATTCAAAAACTTTACAGATTTTGATGAGGCTTGAAATATTAATAAGACCATACGACCGCTTATTGGCTTTCCCCTTTCGATTTTCGCAATATTGAAATTTTTATTTCGAGTTGAAGTTATATCAAACGTTATTTTTAGATAACTTTCAATAGAAACGTGAGCTTTCTAATTTCTGTGGTTTTCATATTTCTGTTATAATAAATATATAAGTCCTTAGCAAATATATTCATTTTTCAACTTGATAGATAGTCTTGATATTAAAAGATGCTGTATTCATATTAACATTACCAGAATAATGCGTGAGTGATGGTGGGTTTGAGAATAATAATAAGCTAGAATTGTGCGGTTATAGAAATTTCTTTGTTGGCAACCGGAAAGTGACCAGACAAACGAATATACATACATACCTCAAATGAAATGATAACCATTGATAACACCCACGACATTCAAATTAAAAACAAAACAAAAGAACACATATTTAAATTGATCATCATCGAATATGCTTACAAAAATTTAATATAATTTACTTAGGAAAACTTTGGGAGTGAGAGAACATACATATACAATATTTTATACCAAAGACCCAATACCCTTTCGGCCTTAAAGAAAATATAATTGTTAGGGACATAATAATCTCAGTTTATTGATTGTTCCTTTGCAAGCTAGAAACTCTTAAAGTCTAGAAACTAAAACATTTCCTATTAAACTTAATCAACGTAAGTTCTTATACACAAATTTTATTTACACAAACCTTTTTATACCCTTCGACCATTGAAAATGGTCAAAAAAGGGTATACTAACTTTGTGCAAATGTATGTAACAGGCATAAGGAGGCGTGGGAGACCCCATAAAGTATATATATTCTTGCTCAGGATCACAAGCCGAGTCGATTGAGCCATGTCTGTCTGTCTGTCCGTCTGTCTGTGTGAACGCACAGATCTCAGCTATTATAAAAGCTAGAGTTACCAAACTTGGCAGGAAGACTCCTGTGTACTATAAGCAGATGAAGTTTATTTCAAATGTTAGGTGCCACGCCCACCGCCCCCACAAATCAATAATTTAATTTTTGAACTTAATTTGTAAGCGCTGTATGAAAGATACAACTTTCTGACTTAAACATATACTGAGCTAAATGAAATATCTACGTAGTCCCCAAATTACAATCCAATCGAACAATAAACACAGAAGTTATTTAAGAAAGTATGAGCATAAAACCAAGTGCTTCTGTCAGCTAACAAGGGAGACGGGCGAGCGGGAAGCGCGAGCGCCATCTGTCGGGATTAATTTCAAAGAATGTGCATATGCATATGTGTATGAATTTAACAAATTAAACTACACGGGAACATAGGTCGAAGGGTATCCCACTGTCGCGTTTTGCGCGACTGTTGCTCTCGTTTCAAGATACGTTTGGAACGAATAAATATATTACAAATACACACATATACTTTCTCCCTTTATATGTTGCCAACTCCTGATCATAGATAATATTCTCTTTGCAAGGGTAAACAAGTGAATAATAATTATCACATTCAGTTCCCAGTATACTGCTTTACCAAACGGATCATGGTCAACACGGTCACACGCGCCCGAGTCTAAGCAATGGGCCGGCATTCAAATGTATTTAGCGAGTGCCCTTGTATTAGAAGCCCCAGATCCAAAGAATCAAAGAGTGGACAAGGCTTCGCATTGGTTGGGTGTACATGTGAACTTGGCGTGAATCCTCAAAACCACAAAAGATAAACAAACTATGAAAAATTACAGTGCGAGAAGAACTGACGCTAAGACAACGCGCACATAATTATCAATCGGATTCAACTGGCTAGGGCACTGAAATTTTCCACAACTCTGTGAACCAGCGAGTTATTATTGAAAACGAGATTAATCGGCGTGTGTATAGAACTGTGTGTTTGTGCGTGTGTGTGTGCGCTTGTGTATGACGTAGGGAACGATATTAAGAATGATATTTGGACTTTGTAGCTACATAGTTGCGATGCACTGCTAGACGTCTGAGAGACAATCGATGGGGACTTTATTGAGTTAATTAAAGTGAGAGGGTGAGAGAAGCGTCAGTTGCTTTATTTTCTCATTTCTGTCTGCGTGATGCCAAAGTCCAATCACGAGTCATGAGCGAGATGTGTGTGATCAGCGGGCAGAACACCAACCAGAACAACCTTAACCGAAAATACGCGTGCAAGATGCGTTTCAATTCATTGCCATTCATAGTTATTTTTTCAATTCCATTTACGTACATTTAATTTGAACATTATTGCCCTGAAGATCAATTAAGTATACGAAAGCACGGGCGTCACGCATAAAGCTCGTGTACATTTAGCAAACAAATTTACAGATGGATTTGTGATGGACGTCACACCTGCCTGTCCGATGTATGAAACCCTTGGCTAATTTGGGCATCTGATGTCGTGATTGGTTTATTTGTCCGCTAAGTCAATTTGTTTACTCATATAGCGTTTCCAACGACATCATTAAATATAGAACGCATTTAGGTATCTTTCTCTGTATGCTTCAACTTCCACTTGCCTTTTGTGATATGATAGCTATGGTATCTTGTCGTACTAAATATTGCTAACCAAACTATCTTTTCACTAGGCCTACAGGTTCCATTGGTAATTTCCATTTTTTTTCGCATGACTTGTCAGCTAGGAGCTTTGATTGCATGGAATCATAAATCAATTGAAACAAAATTAAATACCCTGATGAATTAATATGATGATAAAGTGTACCCAATTGAAACAAAATTAAATACTCTGATAAGTTAAATATGGTGATAAAGTGTACTGTAGAACAATGTTTCCGAGCGCAGAGTGAGCGAAATGGCCGATCAGCTGGCGATTAACCAAATTTGTAAAATGATTTTTTATCATTTCCATAAAAACTGTGTTGAAATACATTCCTAATAAATAATAAATAAATCTTTATATATAAAAATTTTTGTTTGCTTGTCATCTATACTTAAAGAGGTGGTCTATCTTATGTAACAAAGACCCTCTATACCTCATTTGTTCGTCCAATTGTGGAATACGGATCATGAGTCCCCAGTACACATCTCATAATAAAAATCGCATTGAATCTGTACGCCTTAAGAGACCTTAACTGTAAATTTAAGACTTCCTTCTTATGACAGTAGACTTCTGTAACATAATTTACCTTCTCTAGCTAATCGTAGAACCATGCTGGGTGTAGTATTTATTAATAACCTCATCCAAGGTGATGGCTTCACTTCTCTGTCCTTTCTAGAATAACACGAAATTACTTACCACTAATTATGCCCTTCACGATTTGTTTAGGGTATTATGCTCGGACTACAATAATCTATACTTTCTTATTTCTAACGCTTTCTCTGTTGCATACCTAAAATTTGAAATTCAATCCTATCTTTCTAGAAATTAAGTAATCTTTCCTCGCAAATTGGTCCAATCCTTAGTTTTAACTGCATGCCTGCATTCTCTATTCGCGTTTCGAGTCGTATGTTCAGCGACTGTGCCGCTCGGTCGGTTGGGCGGGAGGTCCGCGTGTAACAAGCATCGGCTTGGTTTTGCATGGTCCACTTGATTGTACATTCACTGTATCAACGTCCATATCTATAGACGCCTATACGGATATATAGAATTTCATGAAATTTTAGTAAACCATTTCTCTTTTTCCCGAAATGGTTTGTGTCAACTCATCCCGATTCTTATAAATTTTGACTATTACAAATTTTGTACGTGGTTCCTGTACAATTATGCCTCCTAAACGACAAGCAATTGACAGAATAATACCTAATAGACGGGATAGAAGAGCATATGTATCCTCACAGTCAAACGAGCAACGAGGATTCAGGCTGGAAAATTTTAAGTAAATGTCGACAAGACCAGTTCGTTTGAATCATCTGTACAACGAGAAGTCAGGTAACAATCTGTTCAAGTTCGTACTACTCGGATCCGTTCGTCTGAGACAATTGAATAATGCGAAAACTGGCTGCAAAATGATCGAAAAAACACCGCTTGATCAATACGAATACGACGCGTTGATTAAATTCTTGGTGCTTGCCATTATAACAGTAATTATGATTACCGGTCTTTATCCAAACGACGTTTTGATACGTTTTGAAACACGCATTGAATTTGCAGGTATTGTAGCGCACTCAAATTTAAAAACAAAACGCTAGAAATCTTTTTCGGTAGTAAAGAGGTCAAATGACCAGAATAACATCCATTACTCCAATCACTATCAACGTTGTTGTCAGGTTTAACACGTGAATCTAAGTAATTTGTGGAAAACACAAATATAATTTGTGATTTAAAATAGCATTCAGAAAACAGTATCCGGCGAAACGAAATCATGAGTCTATCGATAATTTGGCGAATGAAAGCGAAGTTGTCAATATGCAACTGAATTCTTGAATTCGTTTGATTTATCAGGCATGCCTGAATACGTTCAAAATATTTAACATACACTATTATTGGAACGATCGCTTGAATTGGAATGATCGTACAATATATGAACCTGTAAGAGTATAGAACCTTTGGCGTGCCGAAGGTACCTTTCTGTTCTGGTTTGCTGTTTCGCTTGGCGATAAAAACATCAAAGTTGAAAGTTTCCATAGAATAGAAGGCTATTATAACTTTGTGCCAACCGGAAACGTATGTAACAGGCAGAATGAGGAGTGGCAGCATCAACAGCTGAGTCGATATAGCCATGTCCGTATGAAAATCTAGATTCCAGAGACTATAAGAGCTAGAATTACCAACTATGAATAAATGTCTAATTACTGCTGCGCAGATCAAGTAGATTTAGAATTTGAACAACACAATTACCGCCCCCGTAAATCGATTAAAGCAAATTTTTTTATGTTTATATGAAATTGTTTTGGTCAGGCGTGTAGCGGGTATATCACAGTCCAGCACAATGGAATAAACTCTATAACAATTAGATCGAGCGGCCAAAATAAAATTAATCATGCACGAAAAATAGAACAACAACAAAACAAAGTAAACAATTACAACTGTAACATAATACAAAGAGAGAGAGCGTCGGAGTGTTAAATAAAACAAAAACAAAAATTAGAAGTTAAAAACGCACAAGTAACGAGAGCAACAGTCGCGCGCTACAGTAGGATACCCTTCGGCCTGGTTTAATATGTTAAATTTATTCACATGCTTGTCGACATATGAAGCTCTAGCCTCCCTTGTTAAACTTTTCAAAAAAAATTATAAGCCTAAAATTATTAAATTATTATCTTAAAAGATAATAAATTAAAGTCTTTTCTAGTTCTCGAACATCGTAAAGCATTACAAACACAAAATTCAAGTGAAGGCAGCGAGAAACATTTGACTCGTATTCAGGGAATTCCGCTGTAATTCTTGTAGTGTTTTTAATTTCATAAGGATTTTCGATATTCCCTGTTTGCTCTCTCTCCCTCTCTCTCTACGTAACACTAACAAAACACACTAGGGAAGCAGATACAGTTTCGAAATGCTCTTGTGTTCGGGGGGCTCGAACTTCTACATAACGGGCCGGTAGTACGGAAAGCAACTGCGCCTCATCGTTGGAAAAGTTGTCAAATCCCAAATAGAGCTGTAAGGAACTCTATTGTTCCAATTATTCGACATAGCTCTTCTAGCGAAAACTGTCAAATCTAGCCCGAAATAAACATATATGTTACATAAACATCTATATAATATTGTTCTTTTTTTGTTTATGCTGTAACCCTACCTATTTTTTATTTATTTAAAAACGGGTACAGCTATAAGAACCGTATGCGGCCAGTTCCAAGAACATATTTTTCCAACTCGCAGATAAGTTTACATGACTTACGAGAGCAATAGTCGAGCGGTATAGTTTAATTTGTTTTTAGGCCAGGGATTTTAAAAAAATGCATGGTCTATTGTGTTTGTCGGAACGGAAATGTGCGTAACATGCAGAAGGAGGCATCTCCGACCCCATAAACTATATATATTCTGAATCAGTATCAGTAGTCGAGTCGATTGAGCCATGTCTGTCTGTCTGTATGAACACCTGGATCTCAGAAATTTATAAGAGCTAGAGTCATCAAATTTTGTGACAACATACGTATATATTGCAGTGTCTCAAAGTTTTTTTTAAAATTTGGACACACCCCTTCCCGCCTCTGTAAATCAGTAATAACTATTTAAAAACTACAATATTAGCTCAACAACCAAAATTGTATATCTTATATGACAAATACCTTGCCACGGGGGCGTTATGTGAAAATTTCATTTAAATCGGACTATAAATAAGTGAGATATGATACGAATTAAACTCATTTTAAACATACATATATACTTAAGCATACCTAATTTATGCAAGCATACCGAAGTTCTAGACACACAGCATTTTATTAAACTTTTTATTTGCATTGTATGGTAACAGAATTGGTTCACAATGCAGCTTTGCCGATGCGCCAGGAGTCAGGCAATGGCCGAATGGTTAGAGTGGCGGACGGCTGCGAGAGAGTGCGTTCAACTCCCGGTTGAGGCTGGTGCAAATTTTTTTTTATTTATTAATTTCTAAGAATAGTGTATGTAAATAAATGTACGCTAAACAACAACAAAAATTTTTTTTATATCAAATAGAGAATAAAATTATCTTTCAGAAAAATATATGTTTGTATGTGTTATCTGCATTATCTTCACATATATTGTGCGCTAAACATTGCATATGCGTAAAAACACCAGCCGTACGAATTAATAGTGGTCAGGGCTCGTATATATTCATTTGCACAAAGTTAGTATACCCATATAAAAGAAGGATATAAAAAAAATTGCAAATAATATTTTAATATAACTATAATAATAATTGGTACTGGCTATATTACAACTTAAAGGGTTAGCATCACTATGTACAACATCACTGATAGATCACAAAATAGGAAACTAATGAGACGAAATTGAAGTAAATAAAGTATAAACGCCGGGAGCAAACGCCAAACACAACCAATCACCAAGATGCTCAAGATACTCTGAAAAGTAAATAAATTTAATAATAAAAATACTAACGCTACAGTCAGGTGCTGACTGTACAAGGCCATGGTTTATCATATTATTATTGAAATTTAATTAAATAATTTAATTTGTCTGACTGTAACTTTTCTTTTAGTTTATTAGAATAAAATAAATAAACAAAATAAAATAAATGAAAATTCGCACCCGCCTCAACCGGGAGTTGAACACACACGCACTCTTCCGCAGGCGTCCGCCACTCTAACCACTCGGCCATTGCCTCACTCCTTGGCCCATCGGCAAAGCTGCATTGTGAATCAATTCTGTTACCATACAATGCAAATAAAAAGCTTAATAAAGCTTGTCTGACGCTAGATTTGAACTTCGGTATACTTGCTTAAATTAGGTATGCTTAAGTATAAATGTTCAAAGTGAGTTTAATTCGTATCATATCTCACTTATTTATAGTCCGATTTAAATGAAATTTTCACATAACGCCCGTGGCAAGGTATTTGTCATGTAAGATATACAACTTTGGTTGATGAACTAATATTGTAGTTTTTAAATAGTTATTACTGATTTTCAGAGGCGGGAAAGGGCGTGTCCAAATTTAAAAAAACTTTGAGACACTGCAATATATACGTATGTTATCACAAAATTTGATGACTCTAGCTCTTATAGTTTCTGAGATCCAGGTGTTCATACAGACAGACAGACGGACAGACAGACATGACTCAATCGACTCGGCTACTGATACTGATTCATAATATATATTTATGGGGTCGGAGATGCCTCCTTCTGCCTGTTACGCACATTTCCGTTCCGACAAACACAATAGACCATGAATTTTTTAAAAATCCGCAAAAAATCCGTAACCACACACATCAATCTATTTACCTTTAAAAGAGCGATTTTATGCACGGATTCGATGCGATTCTTGTCAACTAATTACTAAGGACTCCATACGCATGATCCATACCCATACTTAATAAACCATAGTGGAAATATATACTCCAAACGGACACCAAGATCATCAACTAGGGCAATTCCAAGGCAGAAGCACAAAAAGAGTAAAATGTTTACTTTGGACTGGCTCGTGAGAATTTCAATAGATTGCATATGGCGCTGTTCTCATTAAGTATATTTGCAGAACATCATGAATGAAAACTTACTAGGCCGGCTTGCAGAGTACTAAGGAAGGTCATTGATGAAAATCGTAAAAAGGGGACCCAAATGCTTGGTTTTATTGAGGAGTTTCCGAAGTTCGGCTATAGCCACACGGCACGTTTCACAGACCATTATACCCCAGTCTTGTTATTGACGGCATCGTAACCCCGCATTACGCATTTTTGGGCAAAATTGTCACATATAAATAAATATGGCTCAAAAAACGTAGGAGACACAAATAGATAGTACAAGTAGTATAACATAATTTTTTGACAGAGCAAGAAACAGTTACAGTATCAAGAGAGGCTAGCAAGCGATAGAGGAAGTACTAAAAATATGGTAAACAACAAAGCTACAGACTACTCAAAGTGAGCAAATGTAAAGAGTAGTAGTAGTAATAAGTAACAATGCAAAAGTTAACAACATCACAGCTGATATCTTGAAACAGGGAAGGCTATCTGGGTAATACTCAGCCCAGCGCAACACACTCAAAGAGTTATGGTAAAGAGCGAGAGAGCAAGTGAAATGAATTTAATCAGAATATATATACTTTATGGGGTCTCCCAAGACTCCTTCAGCCTGTTACATTTGCACAAAATAAGTATACCCTTTTTTGACCATTTTCATATAGTCAAATGGAATAATGAAGATGGAGTCATGTCAAAAGTTTTATAAGCTTCGTTCTTAGCTCCTCGGGTTGTTTTAATTAACACATATATACATATTTACATTAATAGTGTGTAGTAATAATTTGATAACAATTTAATAAATTTGATTTTGTTTTTTAGATTACACCTTTTATCTCTAAGGTCGAAGCAGAAGTTTGCTACCTACTTTTATTTACATAAATTTGCAACCTGGGTGGAGCTTCATTCACACGGACTATGAAAAGTCGATGCGTACGTGTACGTAATGCAACGCATTACTAAGAAATGAAGCTTTTGTTGTTAACAAAACTATTTTTCAACGCCTTTTGAGTTATTATGATAAGCAATGGCTTAAATCTGTAAGTAAATAATTTCTGCTTCAAAATTTATTTTTCTTACTTGCTAATTAATAATTAAAATACTTACAATTAAAACTGATACTATAACTGGATGCAATATTTGATAAAAATATAAATAATTTCTAAAACTTACTATTAAACGATGATAACTTATATAATGCTCAAATCGATTGACAACTTACACTTTTATTAAAACTGGAAAGACCTGACCGGATTTCCGTTTTTAGGAGAGTCCCCAGAGCGACAAGTTCTGTTGAGGCATACAATTTAAATTTATGGAATAAAATTTACACCAAAGGATATTTTTTCAAATTTATAAAAGTTTAATTGATGCAGACTATAAAAAAAGACGAGAATTCTAGCTTTCATTTCAAAAAGGGGACTTGAAAATTACCCACAAAGCGTTATTGAAGGGTAAGTAACCAAAACCAGTACATATTTCTAATTTATTTCATTTTTACAGGATCGTTCTCAGAAAATAATGGATCGAATCCTTGCCTTAAATGGGCGTTTTAAAAATCAGAATCTGCTGATGTTGCATACGAAAATGAGGCATTCCGATTGGATGACTTGTCTGCCCTGTTACTTCAAATCTCAAATCTCAACCAAATGTCAGAGTTGTAGAGTGTTATTTTTGTCGGTCGAGAGAGAGGCACTGCTACATTGTAGCACCTTTTGGCAGATGTGACTTTCCGCTTGATCTCCATGCTGAAGCTATTGCTGGAGTTGACGGCGGCGCCAAGGTATATGAAACCTTTGCGAACATCGAAAGTATATCGGCCTAGTATAAAGGGACCGTAGATTTATACATAAAAAATAGTGTAATCAAAATATTTAAATTTGATGCAGCTGACATTGTTGAAATATAAATCTCACTAGTTTTGTATAATAAATAAATAATAAAATGTTGATTGTTTTAATCTATTTTTGTGCTTACTCTTATTCTTCTTAAACTAATTTAGTATCTAATATTACATAAAAACACCAGGTAACAATAAGTGAGGTGTGGCTGATAATAATTTCCTTCTCCGTTGTTTCTGACTCACATACTCGTATGTACAATACATACATTTGTACAGTAAGGGCGTAGCTACTGAATTGTCAGAGGGGTGCTTCTCTGGTCTCCAGAATGTGCGCAGCTGCTGCGGCGTCGAAAGGGCGCTTCTCTGGCTTCCAGAATGGGCTCTGCTACAGCGACAAACGTCAGAGAAGTACTCTCATGAGTAGCAAAGCAGAAAGTGAACATCGGCGATTTTTTTGGCGTCACTCACGACTTCCGTGGTTTCGGGCACATGCTGTCCACGGGACGGTCTTAAACGGAACAGAGCGATATCGACGTCAGGCTTACCAGCTAAATCGCGTGCGCTTTCCAATTCTGCCCTGCAGCATCTATTGAGTGACTTTAGGAATCAGAAGCATATTTGCAGACGAACTTCATTGTCTCTTCCTGCTTCAGGCGGCGTTACAACGTTTAAATCAGATTTTGTACAGTTATGATCCCATGGTGAATCTAATATACAAATTTAAATCCATTTAAATTTAAATATTTTGATTTGACTCTTTGAAAACTGAGGAATTTAAAGTGCTACCTCAAAATTGAGCTCAATGCAGCCACGTTGTGTTCACTTGCAAAAGCCGACTTTTACAATTGATAATTTAACATTGGACTGTTAAGTTTACATTTGCAGGGTGGGAGAAAATAGCACTAAGCAAGCACTTATCAAACTTCACAAATAACGCATACACTCATATTTGAGATTGTGTATACAAACACGCACACATTGAAACGAGCCAACAAAGAGATCCGGTCGCTCACTCGTGAAACCTTTCGGGCTCTGGGGTCATGATGACCCGAAAACATCGGCCGAGGACAATCCGCTATTTGAGTACTCTGTATCAGAGACGAGTAGAAACTCGCTGTTCATAACTTGAGAGTGTAGGGCACAAAAATGCTACCGCAGAGCTGTCGACATACGCATAGCGAAAGCGAGCGCAATTGAGGGCCGAGCGTGCACGAATGTGAACGAAACGCACTCGTGCGTTGGCAAAAATGAGATCGAAACTGCTAAACGAAAGAGCAAAATTGCAACTTTGACCAAATCAGTCGCTGTGCCGACTTCACTGAGGTAGGTCTGCTATGAGGTGGTTGAAAATATAGACTTAACAAAATGTTTTTTATGATATGTAATTCGTTAAAACACTTTTTTTTCATATTACTTACAAATATTATATCTGTTTGTAGTGGCGGCAAGTGAGATCTTCCTTCCTTCTGGGGGATCGTAGTTGGGGGTGAAAATGCTGCTAACAGAAAACCGACACGAAAACAATTCGGAATAAAGGAAACAATACGGGGCGAGTGGCGCTCAGTTCACTGTGTATTTATACCCTTCGACCATTGAAAATGGTCAAAAAAGGGTATACTAACTTTGTGCAAATCTATGTAACAGGCAGAAGGAGGCGTGGGAGACCCCATAAAGTATATATAATATATTCTTGTCCAGGATCACAAGCCGAGTCGATTGAGCCATGTCTGTCTGTCTGTCCGTCTGTCTGTCTGTGTGAACGCACAGATGTCAGCTATTATAAAACCTAGAGTTACCAAATTTGGTAAATGAAGTTTATTTCAAATGTTAGGTACCACGCCCACCGCCCCCGCAAATCAATAATTTAATTTCTGAACTCAATTTGTAAGCGCTGTATAAAAGCTACAACTTTCTGACTTTGACATATACTAAGCTGAATGAATTATCTACGTATCATCCAAATTGTAATCCGATCGGACAATAATCACAGAAGTTATTTAAGAAAATATGAGCATAGAACTAAATACTTCTGTCAGCTAACAAGAGCGGCGGGCTAGCGCGAGGCGCGAGCGCTATCTATCGGGAATAATTGTATATATACATATGTATTGGAATTTAACAAATTAAACTACACTGAAACATAGTCGAAGGGTATCCCACTGTCGCGTGCCGCGCATCTGTTGCTTTCCTTACTGGTTTTCAACTAACTATGCTATGTACAATTAAATATATATAACATATATCCAGAAAAAACCAGTAAGAAAAGCAACAGTCGCGCGACACGCGACAGTGGGATACCCTTCGACCTATGTTCCTATGTACATATGTAGGCATATACATACATATGCACATGCTTTGAAATTATTCCCGTCAGATGGCGCTCGCCCTTCGCGCTCGCCCGCCTCCCTTGTTAGCTGACAGCAGCACTTAGTTTTATGTTCTTACTTTCTTAAATAACTTTTGTGTTTGTTGTCCGATCGGATTGTAATTTTAGTATATTAGTATATGTTAAAGTCAAAAACTTGTATCTTTTATACAGCGCTTACAATTTGAGATCAAAAATTAAATTTGTCATTTACGAAGGCGTTGGGTGTGGCACCTAACATTTGAAATAAACTTGATCAGCTTATAGTAAATAGACAGACATACAGACGGACAGACAGACAGACATGGCTCAATCACACTCGGCTTGTGATCCTGAGCAAGAATATATATACTTTATGGGGTCTCCCACGCCTCCTTCTGCCTGTTACATACATTTGCACAAAGTTAGTATACCCTTTTTTGACCATTTTTAATGGTCGAAGGGTATAGAAAGAGCGCGAGCCCTTAATGACTTCGCGCACTGTTTACGCCGAAATGCTGCATACTTTTCGGCGGTGAGTTTCGACGTAAACAATATCCATATTGAAATGCTTACATTTTTTGAGAGTCGCATGTTTTTTAGTGCTTGCTTTTATAAGTCGTTTCCGCTTGCTGCTCTATATGTTCGATGCTTAGTGATAATGGTTTGATCTATTCCAAATACATTAATATTTACTAAATAAAAAATACTAAATGTAAAAATACATAAATTTCAAGGATCAAAAACTTAAAGTCTTGTAGTGGTCTACCCCATCCCCCGACTTAAAAATGAAAAAGCACTTATGGGAAGTGTTAAAAAAAAGAGTTGGAGCCATTAAACTCTAAAATAAGAAATAACTTTAACAATATTTTGTTATACTCGTATTATATTGACATATTTATATTCCTAAAATTTGCTCATTTTGAGCTTAACTTATCTGAAAGTATTAAATGTTTAAGAACTAACACAAAACTTTGACTTCCCTTATTTTTTCCACCTCAAACACAGGGTCGCTCCCATTATAACAGATAGTAAGTTTCCCAAAGTATCAAAAAATATTATGTTCGTCCAGGTGGAAGTGTTGTTTTGTAATATTTTTGTCCCTCACTGTACATATTCTTAAACAGGAACACAAAGGGATCATGCAAGCTATAATTGTTATGACAAAAGTCCAAGGAAAGTGGCAAAAAATTACGAGTTACTCTAGAAGGAATACAGAAGTGGATTTGGTTAAGCAGAATAGGGGAACCAATGTCGTACTTGATTAGTTTAAAATGAAACGTGACACCTAACATAATACGACGATTAGTAAGAGAAGGTAGGTTAATAAGAAGGAGTCTACTAGAGTAAGGTACCGAGGTACCCAGTTGAAACTACGCAAAGCGAAAAGTAAAAATTGCTTTTGAACAGACTCAATTCTATCTTGGTGAATCTGATATTGCGACGACCACACGCAAGATCCATATTCAAGAATTGGACGAACAAGAGAAGTGCAAAGTAATATTGTCGTATAACGATTTCTAAATTCTTTGGCCGATCTTTTTATGAAACCAAGTACTCGAAATACCTTATTGACAATTTGTGCAATGTGACGATCAAATTTCAATATCTGATCAAAGAGAATACATAGATCGTTTACCTCGGTTATTCTTGAAAGCGGGTTTAAGTCAAATATATATTCGTAGTTGTGGACGTGATAGCTACCTCTGTAAAATGACATAACTTTGCACTTCAAACAGTTAAGATGCAGCAGATTATGCCTGCACCAAGCAAAGAGCAAACCAAGATCTGTTTGGAGGAAGTTACGTGCAGGATCACTATATGTCAAACAGAGTTTCACGTCATCAGCATACATAAGGATATTAGAGTAAAGAACTATTAAAGGCAGATCGTTAATAAAAAGGTTGAATAATCGGATATCTATAAAATGAGCTTTTGTGGAAAACCGATTAAATTTAACTTATGAATCAAGATATTATAGTTTACGGAATCAAATGCTTTACTAAAGTCAGTATAGACGACATCAGTTTGAATTTTCTTCTGAAATTCTAAAGTAATGCGGGAAAAAAATTCTAGAAGATTAGAAGCAGCGCTTGATTTTTGAAATGAAAAAAAAAATACATGTAGGAGAGATATTTGCGAAATTTTTTTTTTATTTGAAAGGTTCATCGACCCCATTATGTATGGAACATGACATCATTCAAATGACCGCCACGGCTTCGGTTGGTGGCGTGCACACGACAGATCGAATTTTCGAAGACTCTGGCGCACAAATCGGGCTGTATTTGATCGATGGAATGGCGTATGTTGACTGTGAGGGCATCGGTGGTTTGCGGCTTGTTGGCATATATAACTGCGACTTAAGAAAACCCCACAAGAAAAAGTCCAGCGGGGTCAAATCCCACGATCTCGGTGGCCGGTTCGCCTCCGCGCGAGATGACCATGTCCGGAAATTGCTCGTGCAGAACATCCATCGAAGCGTGTGCTGTGTGGCACGTAGCGCCGTCCTGTTGAAACCACATGTTGTCCAGATCCATATTCTCGATTTCAGGCCAAAAGAAGTTGGTTGTCTGCGAAAGGCCGAGTTCCTGTGCGCGACGCGGAACGTTGCTCGAACTGAAGACCCATTTTCATAAAAGTCAGTCAAACAACATGGCCGCAATGTTCGAACGTCCCTATTGGAAAACCCCCTAGACGTGAGTCAGCACAAAATCGTAGAGCACATCCTGGAACTCCATCAGGGCCAGGAGAGAAAACAGGTTTAATAGATTTCAGATCACTAAGTAAAGAAGTTTTGTTAATAGTAGGACAAAGAGTGTTAAAATTACACAGGCCCACAAAAAAAAAGTTTCATGATCTAGGTCAGCGGCATATGCAGTTATATGTATGTATTTTGAATCGCTGAATCCGAATCCGAGGTCAGAATTTCGCCATCACGTCTGGACTTCGACATAATCTCACAAAACTGAAAAACCTTAAAAGATCCCCCAAAAGATATAGAATCCTGATCTGAGCATGCGATATATGTTTTAACATGTACTTTGTCATTCTAAGTCCGAATCCGAAGTAAAAATGTACATAGCACATCTGAGTTTCGACTTCACTTCAAAAAACTGGAAAAATTTTGGAAGTCCAAAAAAATAATGGGGGATCATGATCGGGTCGTGTGATATATGTTTCTATATGTTTTTAGACCTTCCGAATCCAATGTCAAAAACAGCTTATCACGTCGAAAATAATTTTGAAAAACTTCCAAAAATTTTAATTTTTTTATAATTATTACTGTCATTACAATCATTACTCATATGAACCTATTCCGAATACTGATAAAATAATGCTCAAAAGGGGGTAGATTCAAAAAGAAAAATTTTTTTATATTAAATTTAAATTCACCCTAATCCAATATAAAAAAATTTAAAAATTTTGGAAGTTTTTAGGTTAGATTGAAAAAAGTCTGCAAACAAATCGGCTGCGGTGGTTGCTTCATTTTTTCCGAAAAATAAAGAGGAAGGGAATCTACGTTTCAGATTGACGAAGTTGTAAAACTGCTTAGGGTCCTGCAAACGACAACGATACGACAAATACTCGTTGTAACAATTTGCATTTAGAGCAATAAAGTTTGCTCTAACAGCAATATATATATATGTATCTTGAGAAGTCAAAAGGTTTACGAGTTAGTTTAAATTTTGTAAAATACCGAGATTTCAGATTTTTTAACGTCATTTTTAACCTTCATGAGAGAACCAAGGTGCCCTGTTTGACTTTACGGGAAAAGCAAGAGGAACACATTGGTCAAAAAATGAATTCATGGAGGAATAAAAAAATGAGATACAAGTATCTAGGTCAGAACATGAATAAAAAAAGACTAATTATGTCCTAAAATTAAATGATTAAGTTTTCCAAAATCGGTCTTACGGAAACAACGTGATTTTACTTTACGAGGAACAGATGCAGTTTGCATAGGAGTAGGCAGAGCTAGAACAAGGTCCTGAAGATCCCTACCAATCTTCAGGATGTACTAAGGGATCAGTTCTGGAGATAGTGTTTAGTAGTATGTCAGAAGAGAAAACTAAATCAAGCATTCACCGCTACAATTAGGAACATTATTAATTTGAAATAAAGATAGGCCATTTAAAAAAGAATTATAAATAGACGGCGCCAGAATATCAGATTGATATGACCATCCAACTTCTGGTAAGTTGAAATCACAAAAAGCTAGTAGATAATCTCTATCAGATAGTTTGGATGCAACAGTTTGGGTAGATGAAAGATAATCCAAGTAGACGGAAATATCAGATGAGGGGAGAATATAAGAACAGGTAATATAAATTTAAATTTGTTACAGTGTTACTTTTGCACATACGAATTCTACACTATGGTCAATTGAAAGTAATTCAAACCATCTATGTAAACAATAACGTAACAAAACTCAAACCACTCGAATACATTCAAGCAAAAAAATATTTGAACAACACACCCAATCGAATAATATCTTTCAAATAAAAAAACTTACGGCATTAATCATAATAGTTATACTCGTAATCTTAGCATTGTACTTCATTTATAAATATAAAACTATACCCCAAAAATTTATTGTAAAATTCAGAAAACAAACTTCAGAAAACGAAAACATTACAAATTCTGAAACAGAAAATAATGCAACTTTAGTAAATACTCCTGTATTATACCCTAAAATAACGCCTGAGTATAGGCGTTTTTCTTAAGGATAGGGAAGTATCATATCCATTTAACACCTACACTTAAAACTCCCCAACTAACCATAACATAATTGTAAATTAGAATATAACAACCCTAAAATTAACGCCTGAGGACAGGCTTTTTTCTTAAGGATGGGGAAGTCACATATCCATTCAACACCCACACTTAAAACTCCCCAACTACCCATAACATAATTGTAAATTAGAATATAACAAAAACACTATTGTAAAGCTCACATACACACATTAAAATTTAAGTTCAAAATGTAATCAAAGAACGAGAGCCCTTCGATTAAATTTGGCCATTGAAAGTTATTTCGTACACACCTTCTTGTTGTGCTATTTGTTAAGGTTTGGATAAATAACCTATCAGGCAACTTCCTCATAATTACATCTTTAACTGTGTTGTTTAGTGCGTTTGTGTACAATAAAGTATTTGTTTTGGAATAAAACGCCGCTTCGATATTATTAGTGGACTGTATTCAAATTTGATCTTGCACGATCGAAAGCTCTCTTTTTATACCCTTCGACCATTGGATAAAAGCTAGATTTACCAAATTTGGCAGGAAGACTCCTATGTACTATAAGCAGATCAAGTTTATTTCAAATGTTAGGTGCCACGCCCAACGCCCCCACAAATCAATAATTTAATATTTAAACTTAATTTGTAAGCGCTGTATAAAAGATACAACTTTCTGACTTTAACATATACTAAGCTGAATGAAATATCTACGTAGTGTCCAAATTACAATCCGATCGGACAATAATCACAGAAGTTATTTAAGAAAGTATGAGCATAAAACCAAGTACTTCTCTCAGCTAACAAGGGAGGCGGGCGAGCGCGAAGCGCAAGCGCCATCTGTCGGGATTAATTTCAAAGCATGTGCATATGCATATGTGTATGAATTTAACAAATTAAACTACACGGGAACATAGGTCGAAGGGTATCCCACTGTCGCGTTTTGCGCGACTGTTGCTCTCGTTTTACACTATCTCAGAAACTATAAGAGCTAGAGTCATCAAATTATGTGACAACATACGTATATATTGCAGTGTCTCAAAATTTTTTTTTAAATTTGGACACGCCCCTTCCCGCCTCTGAAAATCAGTAATAACTATTTAAAAACTACAATATTAGTTCAACAACCAAAGTTGTATATCTTACATGACAAATACCTTGCCACGGGCGTTATGTGAAAATTTCAGTTAAATCGGACTATAAATAAGTGAGATATGATACGAATTAAACTCACTTTGAACATATATACTTAAGCATACCTAATTTACGCAAGCATACCGAAGTTCAAATCTAGCGTCAGACAAACAGCATATTATTAAACTTTTTATTTGCATTGTATGGTAACAGAATTGGTTCGCAATGCAGCTTTGCCGATGGGCCAAGAAGTGAGGCAACGGCTGAATGGTTAGAGTGGCAGACGCCTGCGGGAGAGTGCGTGTGTTCAACTCCCGGGTGCGAATTTTCATTTATTAATTATTTTATTTTGTTTATTTATTTTATTCTAATAAACTAATAGAAAAGTTACAGTCAGACAAATTAAATTATTTTATTTTGTCTGTTATGACTGCATGTTCAGTAAGATTCCAATTGGATGTTTCCTATTTTGTTTTGCTCTCAATCTTTTGCAATTAGAATGCTAGAAAATCACATAGATAATAAGCCCTTGTAAAGTTATGAATGTGCGAGTGGGACGCCCATACATACATGTCTGCATATCCACATGTATGTATTGGCGTCCCACTTCAGCATACATTATTGCACGATTGTATATACATACATATGTACAATTATATTTGCAGTTGCTGTTGTGTACCGACGAAAGAAAACTAAGTTCTAATTACATATATTGCTTTGCCGATGGACCAAGGAGTGAGGCAATGGCCGAGTGGTTAGAGTAGCGGACGCCTGCGGGGGAGAGTGCGTGTGTTTAACTCTCCCGGTTGAGGCGGGTGCGAATTTTATTTTATTTTTTTGTTTATTACTTATTTTATTCTAATAAACTAAAAGAAAAGTTACAGTCAAACAAATTAAATTATTTAATTAAATTTCAATAATAATATGATAATCCACGGCTTGTACAGTCAGCACATGACTGTAGCGTTAGTATTTTTTTGTCTGACGTCGGTCGATGGATATAGTTGTAGCACTAAGCAATGAACACATAGAGACGTCAAACAGCTCTGTCCCTGTTTGAGGCTGATTTTTCCGACCTGCTGCCCCAGAGAAGAAGCAGAACAGAAGCATTGAGAATAATGACTTCGGCTGAACGCTCGACCTGGGCAGCTCACTGTTCGGCTGGGGCAGCTCGCTGTTCGGCTCTCAGTACAAACAGTGCATAGCATCAAAACTGCTTCAGTCACTAGATTGATATTGTAAACGAGTCGCACAACTTTCTCTCTTTATCCTACCGGCTACGCCAATAATGGATTCAGAACCGGGCTTTAAACAGTTGGGGGACAATTGTTTGAAATCTTAACGATAAACAATTCTCCCCCAATTTAAATTCGATCATTTGGCGATAATAGCTAGCCCAAATATTTAAAATAAGCCAACTGAATAATAAAACTTTATTATCCGAGTCACTGCTCACGCACTTGTCTCAAGATTATCAAATTACCCCCTATTTTTAGGGGAACCTCTCTCTTCACGGGAGAACAAATACATACATACATATAAACGCAAACACCTCCCCATACAGTAGTTCAGTTCCGAGTATACTATAAACTGCGATAGTTCCGCTAAAGTCAACTTCGAAGTCCATTGCCAAACTAAGTGACAATCAAAAGGCTCTAGTTCTTCCTCCTTGGAAGTAATAAAAGTATTTAATGAAACAAACGCCTGTTGTTTTTATTTATTAAAACCCGGTTCTTAATCCGTTATTATATACATATTTATCGAGGAGGTCAATTTTAGTATGCACACCCTTTGTATTTTGTAACCCCTTTTTTATTCGTTATTCCTTTTGCAATTTAATTGATCTGTGTTTTTGTATATCATTCTTTATTTTTAATATTTTAGAACTCCGGTTCGACTGTTCATTAATTAATTAATCTTAAATTGGTTTAGTTGTATTATTGAAGCATAATAATTAATTTGTGAGTTGTTATTGTGTGTGTTGTTAATTGAAGTAATGACAATTTGATATTAATTATAAGTACTTTATTAAGTAGGCTCCCTAATCTTAATAGTAAGGATCTTCGAAGTTTGTTTCCGTTGTTAAATTCAATTTCATGTTTATCGCTTCCTTGTTGATTGATCTCATTTTTTTTTTCACTTCTTAATAATTTATTTAACTTAGGATCAATTTTTTTTTGTTTTTTAACTGTTTTAATAAATAACGGAAAATGTCTATAAGCTGAGCTGTTCTAAAAATTCTCCTTTTTCAAATTTTTTTTTTGGAAATCCATGTGTTTTGAATTCCTAATGCATAATGCGGTGAATGAAAAAGGTAAGTTGCCTAGGAAATAATAATAAAAATAAATGCAAAATTATCAGTCTTATGATAATACTAAGTAGTAGGATCATTTAAAAGATAAATTGGACGATTGGTTGCCGGTTATGCACAATTCCGATATTTGTTGATTGGTAAACTGTCTCCAATGCAGATGATCAATAGCTTAGAAAGTTATTAGATTGTACGTATATATATATTTTATTTTATTATTATTTATTTTTTTTTTTTTTTGGTGACGTGAGTTTTTGTTGCCTTCCACGGTAAATTGTGATGCCCAACAACATAATGTTTAGTTAAAAATGTTGCTTTTATTTTGTATTCCTTTCAGTATGTTGCACTGTGTCACAGAACTGATGATTTTGCATAATGTTTTTGTTAATAACTCCTTAAATACTTACATTTATCATTCTCCGCCGGACAATACATCAGGAGGTCAAGACACATTGATTTACAAACAAAAATATTTTGAATAAAAGCGCATTTTTTAAAAGCTTGCATTCTAGACAATTACTTAAATAATTTGTAGGCGTAAATAAAGTTTTCATATATGTATGTATGTATGTTTGTGTATAAACAATGTCATGTTATTTAGTGGAAAGCGTTGTTTGTCTGGGTCTAATGGTCAGAATTTTCTTTTACACATTATCCAACAATTGTGTAAGTTATTTTGTTTTATCTTTGAAATATAGAAATATATATTTATTATATATGTATGTATGTATCAAATGCCATTAAATCATTTACATGTGTATATTTATTTTATAGTTTTCAATATGCTGAAAAAGATTTTATTTTCTTTTTGGTAAATTCAATGAACCAACAATTAATGTATTTCATGCTTTTACAACAATAACGTGATTATTTGAATGAACTTGATTTACTCTAAACGTTCTTTTACACTTCACTTTTATGTTTTATTGTATTATGTATGTATATGTATGTTTGTTAGACCATATGTTGATATGTATGTATGTACATATTTGGCATTTGAATAGACCTCAGAATGATGCCTTAGCAATTTCGCAAAATACACACAGAATGTCAAATAACTCTTCACACATATGTATGTACATTACATTAACATATTTATTTGAGTAAAGAGTTACTTGACTATCTGTACAGGGTCCGCCACGTAACTTTTTTTTTTTAACACAGTGCGCACAAGATCGATCGTAACGTTGGCTGGGTGGCACGGAGCGCCGTTTTGCTGGAACCAAATGTTGTCCAAGTCCTCCTCTTCGATTTCCGGGAAGAACCAATCCGTTAACATGGCGCGGTAGCGTTCGCCATTGACCGTAACGGCGGCTCCTGCCGCATTTTTAAAGAAAAATGGGCCAATGATGCCGCCGGCCACAGCAGCGATATTACCGGCAGTACGCACTTTTTTTGGTTTCTCACATGTTGGTTTATCAATAATTGTGCCGGTTTCTCTCAATTTTTTCAAAAGAAAATGTTAGATGGCGGACCCTGTATGTACATATGTTGTATGTTTATATATGTATATGTATGTACACACATATGTACATACAAAGATGATCGAAAGTGCGAAGAGATATCACTGAAATTTCGAGAGCCTCTTCATTGTTGCAACCGAAAATGTAAGTGTGAAGATATATAAACCTATTAGTTTATATGTATGTACGATATGTCTGAGTAAATACAATATATGTATGTATGAAAGTATGTGTATATATTTAAATGGTATATATAAAAAGTTGTATGTATTTACATTTGTATACCATACGTACGCATTTTTCTAGGATTTAGATATAAAAGTTGGTTTTTTGTTTGTTATTTTTAGTTTCTTCTTTTTTATAGTAAAAAACTCGATTTTTAAATACCAAAATTAGATTGTTAAACAATTTGATTTAATTTGCAAGTATTTATCTGTTATTGTAAAGGGTTTTCCGTTAGAAGTGCAAAAACATCGATGTTACCTCGATAATCATTTTTATATGAAAAACCTCAGCAAACATCGATGTTTATAAAACTCTATTTTCCGTTAACGGCTTTGAGAATCGATTTAATTTTTATTTCATGTTGAAGTATATTCAATACTCTTTCACCCATTTCGGCCGATACCCCAACAATTTCACGTTCAATATTTATTTTGTTTTTCTTGGTCTGTTGGGCACGAATAACACAAGCAAATGTTACGTTGTGTTAGTGAACAGCGAAAACGAAGTTGAGAAGTAAATCACTGAAGTAACACACGAGTGCGTTTCGCGCGCATACAAATGAAAAGTGAGTTTCTGTTCATTTCTTGCTATAGACCCAGGCTTTAACACAGCGCCAAAGAAAAATACCGACCCCGAATTTTTTGTTCCAAATTTTTAAAATTTGTAAGTGTCGTGGATTGTTATAACTTGCAATTAATATATTGTATACAAAATGTCAAGAAACACTTTACACAGATGTACATAACTTTAACATGTATGTACATACTGTACATACTGTACATACTATACATTAGTGGATGAGAGACCCTCCGTAAAAATGCGTCGTACCTATTGAAAATCCTTTAATATATAGAAGGTATATTGTTATGTAAGTATGTATGTATGTAAGTTTTCTTTTTAAATTAAACCAATTAATAAATTTAATTTGGTTACATGTGTTTTTGGTTTACCGGTTCTCAAATTAAAAAAATAATTAACAATAAATGATTTATATTTTCTTTGTCATGTAAAAAATAAATAAGCAAAAATAAGAAATGGAAAATGGTAGCGTCGTTAATTTTTTTTATTTTGGAAAAAAAATAATAAAATACAAAAATTTGATTTATGTTTATTCAAAAATAGATTTTAGTATTACACAGGCCCATAAAAAAATAAATTTTTAGAAGTTTTTCAAAAAGTTTTTTAGGTTAGGTTAAAATTCAAACTTGATAGGCTGGTTTTGACTTCAAATTCAAATTTGGATGGCCAAAAAACATATAGAAACATATATAGCATGACTCAATCGTGACCCCCCATTATTTTTTGGGGTTTCACAATTTTTTCGAGTATTTTGACTTCGGATTCGGACTTAGAAGGACAAAATACATGTTTAAACATATATTGCATGCTCGAATCTTTTGGGGGATATTTTAAGGTTTTTCAGTTTTGTGAAGTCCGTTATGTCGAAGTCCAGACGTAATGACGAAATTCTCACCTCAGATTCAGATTCACCCAGATAATGAAACTTTTTTTTAGTGGGCCTGTGTTATTTATTCAAAACTAAGGTATAGGTTTAATATGTGCCCTCAGCACCGATTTTTTTACATTTTTATGCAAGTAGGGCTATATTTATGATGAATTTAGGTGAAAAAATTATATCTCAGACTTTTCTATTTTTACACCCTTCGACCATTGAAAATGGTCAAAATGTATGTAACAGGCAGAAGGAGGCGTGGCAGACCCCATAAAGTATATATATTCTTGCTCAGGATCACTAGCCGAGTCGATTGAGCCATGTCTGTCTGTCTGGATGTCCGGATGTCCAGACGACAGATGAGCACACAGATCTCAGCTATTATAAGAGCGAGAGTCACCAAATTTGACATGAAGATTTCTGTGTACCAGGCGCAGACCACCGCCCCACAAATCAATAATTTAATTTTTGAACTTAATTTGTAATCGCTATATAAAAGATACAACTTTCTGACTTTAACATATACTAAGCTGAATGAAATATCTACGTAGTGTCCAAATCATAATGCGATCGGACAACAAACACAAAAGTTATTTAAGAAAGTAAGAACATAAAACCAAGTGCTTCTGTCAGCTAACACGGGATTAATTTCAAAGCATGTGCATATGCATATGAGTATAAATTTAACAAATTAAACTACATGGGAACATAGGACGCAGGGTATCCCACTGTAGCGTTTTCGCGACTGTTGCTCTCGTTGTTATTGAATTTTAAAAATAATTAAATTTGCATGTATTTTGTTGTTGGCTAGTTCTGAGTAAACAATGATGCGCACAGTGTCCTACAAGCGATTTATTTCGAACAAAAATTGCGACGGACACAAAAATGAGAAATTATTTGTCGTTACAACGGTTAATTTGCCGGTTGCTTGACGCAAATGCAGAATTTCGGCGTGACCGGCAAAAAAAAACACAATAGAATGTCAAACAAAATCGCGCGCGCGAATTTCTCAACATGCATGCTTAGCTTTCATTTTAAATAAATCAGTTTGTGGGACCTGTACCGTCACAAAATGTTACAGGCAGTCTGGCGCCTTACACAAAAACGCAACAACAAAATACGGTATAGGTTAATTAACTGCTTGTGGGACACAGTGCGCATCGTTGTGACGTTTTACTGAGAATTGGCCAACCACAAAATACATGTAAATTTAATTATTTTAAAAATTCAATTAAAAAAAACTAGAAGAGACCGCCGAATAATTTTTTCACCTATAACCATGATCTATATAGCGCTATCAGTGAAAAAATGTTAAAAAAATCAGTGCTGAGGGCATATATTTAAACTTTACCAAAACTAAAATCAAAACTAGAAATTATGATCATATTAGTTCTTTCTAAAAACTAGAAGCGACCGCCAAATAATTATTTCACAGTACAAAATAAAAAAAAAAAAAAATTAGAAAATCAATTTGACAAAATTGGTGAGGCAAGCAGCTTTTAATGCTTGGAATTAAGTCCAAACCCGAATCAATTTGCCAATAGTTATGATGCAGCATCTATTTGTTGCAAGTTCTTTTAGCAGCAATCGGTTTAGAATTTGGTGTTGCACAGTGTAATTTGTCATTAGTCGGTAATGCCGTACTCCACTCTTTCTTCCCTTTAAGTTAATAGTGGATGAGTGTCGGTAACGGAAGTTGAATCTATAGTATGTTTGTAAATGCTCTGTGTTTCACCCCGATCTTTGTCTAAACATTCCCAAGAGAACCTATCGCTGTCCGATGCATACATACATATATCTTATTAAATACACATACACATATACATGTGTATGTAAATATATGTATATGCACATACTACATACATACATATATATCAATATATTATTATATTAAAATCTACGCACTTATAACTGTTGTTTTTGTTTTCAGTTCATTCATTTTGTTTGGTTTCCTTCTGATATTCGCTGGTTTATATTGGCAGCTTTAAGTTGCCAAAAACGAGCCACCATTTAAATTGATGGGCTCAAAGATTTCCAAGTTAAATGGAAAATTTATGAATGGATTTTGTTTGTTAATTAGTATTAGTTTTTAAGATATATACTAATGTTTACTTATGTTTTTCTTTAAATATTCGTAATGGAAGACATTTTTTATACAAGTTTAAGACACAGAAAATATTTTTCTTCATATAATAGAGACTTGTGAGTAATGAATAGCCGAAATTGTGTTTGTGTAAGTTTGTGTGTGTAATTGAATATTTCAATATTTTTCTAATTTTGTGTTTTAGTAACTTTAACATAGAGTATTGCCAAATTAACAACGATTGCATTTAACCAAATGCTACGCACATCTCAAAAAGGTCTTTACACGTATTATGTACATACATACATATGTATGTAAGTATTATGTACATTTTTGTAAATATGTATAGCTGTGTAGCTCTTTATCTAAGCACAATTAAATTTCTGTATAATAATAATAATAATAATAATAATAATAATAATAATAATAATAATAATAATAATAATAATAATAATAATAATAATAATAATAATAATAATAATAATAATAATAATAATAATAATAATAATAATAATAATAATAATAATAATAATAATAATAATAATAATAATAATAAATGGTAAATAAAATTTGTTGTTTTTATAATTTTATTTTCTTTTCCGATATGTATGTACATATGTATGTGTAAAGAGTAATTCTTTACTCTTAATGTTGTTGTACATATGACTAGAGAGTTGGTTGACAGACTGTGTGTATGTATGCATTTCGGTTGCTCACTCGGCAATCGTTTTCAGGGATTTGTTGTGCACTTGCGGGCGTGGAGTTCCACTCCTTAGGAACTTAGTAAGAAAATAATAAAATAAAAACATCTTTTATTTACCATCGAACTTGACATCGAACCAAAAATCTATAATTGTGGATAAAAACAAAAAAAAGAATGTTTTCGGCCTTTTAGTTTATATCTTCTTAAGTGTTATGGGAGTTGAATATAATACTATAATTTCATAAAACATATTATATTTACATAAGTTCGGAGTTTGGCTTTAAGAATATAATTGCATAATATAAAAAGTTGTTTGATTTAAATCTTCAGTTTTTACTAAGCGTTTATATAAAATACATAAAAAAATACGATTTGTGTAAAATTAAAAAAATTAAAGCAATATTAATTATATTAATTTTTGAACGCTTGGAACGCACCTGGCAGACATCAACATAAATATGAACATGTTAATGTTATGTACATATATGTAAAGTGTTTCTTGCAGGGACCGTAAATAATAATTATAAGATTAAAAAAATCAAAGCTCTTAAGAGTCTTTGAAAAATGTGCGAAAAATCCTACCGTGCTAGTTTTTATCGGCGAACACAAAAACCGCGTAAACTTTTTTTTTCCAATTTTTAATTTAAAAATTGTTTTTCAATATAATATATAAAATTATATTTGGTTTTTAAAAATAAAAATCAATTTATAATTTTTATATTTGATTTTTAAAATAAAAATCAAAAAGTAAGTGTTATGAATTGATTTTTATTATAATATAAAAATCAGAAACAAAAACTAATATATCTTGACTAAACGTGATACACAAGCTTTTTATTGCTTCACACTGTAAATATGTAGGTCAGAACGAACCAGATCGGAACGATATATCGTGTAACTGTCATTTTTCAGTGTTTTGCTAATTTACCGCATTGGACTTTTTCCTATATTGATAATATGCTTATAAGCCGTCATCAAAATCAATGAAAAAAGAGTCATTTTGAATGAAGACCAGTATTGTTTTTCGAAATAACATAATTACTAGTGTCAATCAATGTTCTAACCGACGTATATTTTCTCCATTCCATTAAAATTGATCACCTACATACCATACACATACAAACATGTATATGTCCAGTATTTGATTTATTGTAGCTATTAATGAAACCATGAACAATGTTATAAAACACTGAATCATTTTATATTATGAGTATTGGAACAATCGGAGGAGATTGAAGCCAAAAACCTGCAAGAGTATAGGACCTTCGGCGCGCCAAAGGTAGCCTTTCTTCCTGGTTTAGATATCAACTGTACGGTGGTAATTAATAAAGTCTCTGAGATTTAGGTAGATTTCATACAGACATACAGACGCGTTAACCTAAACCAGTGCTGCACACAGCCCTATGCGCAGCTTTGCCGACACACGGACGAGTGTCAATACGTTCGTGGACATTGCTGTTCGGGTTCTGCTTTATCTCTTCGTTCACTGCAAAGCAAAAAAAACCTCTCAGATTTCGTGCTTACTTGAACCACATAAACATAATTTGTAAACGCAACTATATGGGTGGGTACCACTGGTCTAGACGGAGGTAGGGACGAACACGGCTATCGCCACAAACAATAGATTTGGCTCTGCTATTGATGCTGATCAAAAATATAATGGGGTCGCAGCTGTCTTTATTTACCTTTTACGTTCATTCCGACAAACTGAATGGACCATGCTTTTTATACCCTTCGACCATTGAAAATGGTCAAAAAAGGGTATACTAACTTTGTGAAAATGTATGTAACAGGCAGAAGGAGGCGTGGCAGACCCCATAAAGTATATATATTCTTGCTCAGGATCACAAGCCGAGTCGATTGAGCCATGTCTGTCTGTCTGTCTGTCTGTGTGAACGCACAGATCTCAGCTATTATAAAAGCTAGAGTTACCAAATTTGGCAGGAAGACTCCTGTGTACTATAAGCAGATCAAGTTTATTTCAAATGTTAGGTGCCACGCCCACCGCCCCCACAAATCAATAATTTAATTTTTGAACTTAATTTGTAACCGCTGTATAAAAGATACAACTTTCCGACTTTAACATATACTAAGCTGAATGAAATATCTACGTAGTGTCCAAATCACAATCCGATCGAACAATAAACACAGAAGTTATTTAAGAAAGTATGAGCACAAAACCAAGTGCTTCTGTCAGCTAATAAGGGAGGCGGGCGAGCGCGAGCGCCATCTGTCGGGATTAATTTCAAAGCATGTGCATATGCATTTGTTTATGAATTTAACAAATTAAACTACACGGGAACATAGGTCGAAGGGTATCCCACTGTCGCGTTTTGCGCAACTGTTGCTCTCGTTTTTTTTAAATCCATAGTATTAAAAACACAAAACCATCCGGAATTAATTCTTTCATTTAAATTGATGACTAATCAAGCACTGACATAGGTAGCTATTAAACTATAACTTTATTTTCTGCTCATTTGTAAGCTGTTGATTTAATAAAACATTTTTTATATCAAATTTCAAAGAAAATAAAATTAACTTTAGAAGTTTTGCCCTCTTATAATTTGCAATAAAAGAAGTATTGCACATTGTTCTCAGATAATGAACCTAATCGATTATATAAATACAAAGTGCGGTAAGTTTCTTTCGTAATGTAAATTATAAATAATTCGTCCCACTGATTCAGAATGGCATTTTTATACCCTTCGACCATTGAAAATGGTCAAAAAAGGGTATACTAACTTTGTGCAAATGTATGTAACTGACAGAAGGAGGCGTGGCAGACCCCATAAAGTATAAATATTCTTACTCAGGATCACTAGCCAAGTCGATTGAGCTATGTTCTTCTGTCTGTCCGGATGTCCGTCTGACCAGATGAACACACAGATCTCAGCTATTATAAATGATAGAGATACTAAATTTGGAATGAAGGTTCCAATGTACTCGGCGCATATCAAGTTTATTTCAAATGTTAGGTGCCACGCCCACAGCCCCCGCAAATTAATAATTTAATTTTTGAACTGAATTTGTAAGCGCTGTACAGATACAACTTTCATACTTTAACATATACTAAGCTGAATGAAAAACACAGAAGTTATTTAAGAAAGTATGAGCATAAAACCAAGTGCTTGTGTCAGCTAACAAGGAAGGCGGACGAGCGCGAATCGCGAGCCCCATCTGTCGGGATTAATTTCAAAGCACTTCTGGCAAGAAGGAAGGAAGGTTATCCACTTGGGGCAGCTGAGGACAACTTTTTCACATCGAAGTCGAATTTAAATGTATAACTAAACAATTCAATAAAATAAAAACCATATTTAAAATAAATTGCAAATTCTTTAAAAAGTAATTTCTTTCTAAATTAATGTATGTATGTTTATTATTGTGTAAACTTTTCGGTATACTATATATACATACATATACATATATATACTCTTTTTTTTAAAACATACATTAATAAGCAACTAATAGAATAAAAAGTCTTTTCTTGCATTTGGAAATATAAAAATAGCATAAAAACAAATTAAAACTCAAATACTCCGCGTGTTTAATAAGTTGAGGCAATCGATGTGTTTAGTTAAATTTATGCTGTTAGTTGTTTAATAATGCATTTAAGAAATAAGTGAGCCACTGTTTAGGACCCGCATTCAAAAGTTATTTTACTCCAAAGCGCCAACTAGCCTGAGTATCATCAAAAAGTTAATTAACTGTACATACAGTATGTTTAGAAACACTTTACACAGATATACATAACATTAACATGTACATTTGAGTAAAAAGTTACTTGACTATCTGTATGTATATGTGCATACATACATATGCAATGTATGTCCTTGATATGCACTGTTTCTTTCTGTTTTTGTCTTTTGTTCTCTGATCCTTTGTTTTGTGTGCTTTCTGATTTATTTGTACATACTACATACACATGTGTATACTTACATACATATGTACACTCATATGTATAAATATGTTTGTACATTGCTGAAAGCATGTTAGTCTTCTGTTTGTCAATTGATTCATAAACATTAACCTGCTTCTATTTTATTACTTGAATTTGAGCGTACGCAGTTAGTGCAAATTTTAAGTTGTGTTCTCATTTCATGGTAGTTCTTTTGGATTTTTTGAGAAATTAATTAATGTGTTCGTTTAGTTGAGTTAAATATTTCGGTAGGAATACAAATCCATACATATGTAAATTATTTAATACTTCACTTGTTAATATACACATACATACGTGGCTACATAAGTATGCATACATATGCATATATACATATGTATGTACATATGTATATATGCATATGTAAATATCAACGGTTCAACCTTGCTCTTTGTGGGTTGCCTTTGATTATTGAATAAATCAATAATAATACGACTTGAATTAGTTAAGTGCCGATGGTGCGGACTCTCTATCTCCAAGTTAACACAATTAACTAATATTAGCTATAAGTAATATCTCTAATTGATGTGGAATTACGAGTATTCTTCAAAATTATTGTCTACAAACATAAAAATATTAACTTTGAATTATTTCATTTGGCTATGTGTAACGTCAATGGGCTGTGTTTGTGTCCCGCGACTGAAACTTAATCAATGAAATCCGCAACTCTGGATTGGAATTTCGGTGCCTTCTGCCCTCTGCCCTGTCAGCGGTCGTCGTCGAGGAAACGTCTAAAAAAGGTTTAACTTCCTCCAGCCACACTTGAATTTCGTAATATTTGTATCTGTCTACCATTTGCTGGATCTTATTTATAGCTCGTATCACGCATTGGCCAACACATACGTCACGGTCACTATCAGAAGGTGGGTCACTATGACAGGAGCGGATCTATGCAGCAATGTGCTGCCACGCCCGCATTGCTGTATCTCGATCTCTTCGGGATGATAGTTAATGCATTTCTTTGGGCGGCGACGCGACTCCTGCTCTTGACTCTGCCGACGCGTGCTGCATGCACCTGTGGAAAAAGTAACAATGGAGTCCATATTTAACGATACCGTGATCTAAATTCTACTCACCCACAGTGCCCGATTCCTCCATTGGCTCAATGTCTAGCTGCTTGGAGCCGCAAGGACATAGTGTATCTACCACAAGAAGAATTAGATTGCTGTGCGGAATCTTCTGCACACTAAACGGCCGCTCGCAGCCCGAAACATGGCAATTAGTCAGTTTACCCTAAAAGCAGAAAACACAAAACAAAAGAAAGTAATGAATACAAGTATTATGTACCATTTGCCAAATTTTAAATAACCGTTAAATAGACTTTACTTTAAGTATTTAAAAAAATGAAAATGAAAAAGAAGAGTGAGCAATTTAAAGATGTACAATAAGTACTGCTGATATTCCATGGAAGTTACCGTAATTAATTGTATCATTCGTAATGTATAATTCACAAGAATATCAGTGCTTTATTTGTCGCTTCATTAAAAATTGTACCTATTATTATCAGGAGTGTATGTGTGTATATAGCATAAATACATTGCATACATGCATACACAAATTCTGATGTCGATTTGCGAGAATTAAAGATTATTTGCGTGTGGTATGGAGGAATCTTCATGCCAAGTTTGTTGTATCTAGCTTTTATATCCGAGAACTGAAAATAATCATTATTTTCTTTTTTTAAATGAAAAAAAAAATAAGAATAACAATTGCACCAGAAGGTTTCTACTTGTCTACTAGGGTGATCCCAAATTTCATGAATTTTTTCAAAACACTTAAAAAGTGAAACCGTAAGCTACTTTCGGCGTGCCGAAGGTTCTATACCCTTGCAGGTTTTTATATCCTCCGCTCGTTTCAATACTAGATATATATAATGGTGCAGAATTGAATGGGACTGTATATTCAATAATATTTCTCACTTTGATAGATACTAATAAGTTATTTCTAAAATGTAAAAGATTTCTTAAAAACTTAATACAATAAAAAGTATGTGTAGCAAGTTTCATCAATATAGATTTGCATCTGAGAAATTAGTGTGCAACAGACAGACACACACCTAGTTCGGTTGGTAATGCCGATTCAAAATATACTCGTATATATTTTATAGGTTCGGAGAAAATAATGATTATATTATTTAGCGTTATTTTTTTCGATCGAAAATATTGGTCAAATTATACAATTATACCTCTTATAACAATGGTTTTATACAAATTTGATGCAGACTTATAAAATGCTTCAAGTGGTATCCATTTTAATTATTTTTAAACTTTAATTACGCAAGAGCCAAAATCTGGTTGGAGAGGGATAGTAACGATCGAAACAATACAAACAAAACAAAACAAGGCATACAAGACGTGGATAATTCCAATTTTTAAATACGCCGGCAATGACTTCCAGAAATGTTATGGATGTGAAATTTGCTTTTATAGCCACACTAGGGATTCTATATAATACTTGTATAAGCTCGAATTAGAGCTCAAACTCAGGGCTCAAAATAATATTGTCGGCACTCAACATTTGTAATAAACTTGATCAGCGTATGGTACACAAGAGTCTTCCTGCAAAATTTGGTAATTTGGCGTTCACACAGACAGACAGACAGAACGACATGGTTCAATCGATTCGGCTTGTGAACCTGAGCAAGAATATACATATATACTTTTTGGGGTCTCCCACGCCTCCTTCTGGTTGTTACATACATTTGCACAAAGTTAGTATACCGTTTTTGACCATTTTCAATGATCGAAGGGTATAAAAACCGCCGCGAAGTAACGGAACATTGTATAGTTTCAAAGCAGCTGGTTGCAAAAAGCTGTTAATTTATTTTGAGGGACATTTTCATTATTACTTCTTTAAAACATACTACAGAAGTAATTAAAAAACGAGAGCAACAGTCGCGCAAAACGCGACAGTGGGATACCCTTCGACCTATGTTCCCGTGTAGTTTAATTTGTTAAATTCATACACATATGCATATGCACATGCTTTGAAATTAATCCCGACAGATGGCGCTCGCGCTCGCCCGTCTCCCTTGTTAGCTGACAGAAGCACTTGGTTTTATGCTCATACTTTCTTAAATAACTTCTGTGTTTATTGTTCGATTGGATTGTAATTTGGGGACTACGTAGATATTTCATTTAGCTTAGTATATGTTAAAGTCAGAAAGTTGTATCTTATATACAGCGCTTACAAATTAAGTTCAAAAATTAAATTATTGATTTGTGGGGGCGGTGGGCGTGGCACCTAACATTTGAAATAAACTTCATCTGCTTATAGTACACAGGAGTCTTCCTGCCAAGTTTGGTAACTCTAGCTTTTATAATAGCTGAGATCTGTGCGTTCACACAGACAGACGGACAGACGGACAGCCGGACAGACGGACAGACGGACAGACGGACAGACGGACAGACAGACAGACATGGCTCAATCGACTCGGCTTGTGATCCTGAGCAAGAATATATATACTTTATGGGGTCTCCCACGCCTCCTTATGCCTGTTACATACATTTGCACAAAGTTAGTATACCCTTTTTTGACCATTTTCAATGGTCGAAGGGTATAAAAAAACATTCTCAATTAGTACATGTAAAATAAAACGAGAGCAACAGTCGCGCAAAACGCGACAGTGGGATACCCTTCGACCTATGTTCCCATGTAGTTTAATTTGTTAAATTTATACTCATATGCATATGCACATGCTTTGAAATTAATCCCGACAGATAGGGCTCGCGCTTCGCGCTCGCCCGCCTTCCTTGTTAGCTGACAGAAGCACTTGGTTTTATGTTCTTACTTTCTTAAATAACTTTTGTGTTTGTTGTCAGATCGGATTATTTGGACACTACGTAGATATTTCATTCAGCTTAGTATATGTTAAAGTCAGAAAGTTGTATCTTTTATACAGCGCTTACAAATTAGTTCAAAAATTAAATTATTGATTTGTGGGGGGCGGTGGGCGTGGCACCTAACATTTGAAATAAACTTGATCTGCGCCTGGTACACAGAAATCTTTATGTCAAATTTGGTGACTCTCGCTCTTATAAAGCTGAGATCTGTGTGCTCATCTGTCGTCTGGACATCCGGACATCCAGACAGACAGACATGGCTCAATCGACTCGGCTAGTGATCCTGAGCAAGAATATATATACTTTATGGGGTCTGCCACGCCTCCGTCTGCCTGTTACATACATTTGCACAAAGTTAGTATACCCTTTTTTGACCAAGCCGTCGCACGTAGGAATTGAATCCAGCACTATATGGTTAGTATTCCGCCAAAAATTTAAAAAAAAAACTTTCAGACACTGCAATATACACAAACGTGGTCACAACATTTTATGGCTCCTAGCTTTGATAATTTCTGAGATCTAAGCCATTATACAGACAGCCAGACAGACAGAAAGACATGGCTCAATCGACTCGGCTATTAATGCTGATTCAGAAGAGATATACTTTATAGAGTCGAAGATGCCTCCTTTTGCCTGTTACCTCGTCCGACAAATACAAATACAATAATCGTTAAATTTTGAGTTTTACTTTTTATGACAAATTTTTACGGCCCCTGTTTAAAACTGATAAACAGACGTAGCCAATTCAACTAGGGTAGTGCTACAGATAAAAAATATGTATATGTTTTGGGGGGTCTACCATGCCTCCTACTTCCATTTATATGCATTTGTAATTTTTTAGACCATTTTCAATGGTTGAAGGGTATTAAGAACACAGTACCATACAGCTAAAAGCAACTTGCGGATATTTGGCTGGATAGAGCACTTCGCTAAGTCATTCCGTTTTTTAGTGCAATTTAATTTTTGTAATTATGCTAATCATTTTATAAAAGAAAACCAATTTAATCTTTTAGCAATCTCTCGAGTTGTTATTCGACGATTTCCATCGACCAACAACTTGGTTTTATCCTCATCGGCTACAAGAGTCCAACAGGACGTGGTGTATCCTCAAGATTGAAATCGCCCGATCGCAATTTTGGCATTGTCTTTCGGTCACGTTGCTTGAATTGCATTTTTACCCTTTCCATTGAAAAACAGTAAAATATGCTGAAAACGCGGTTTTAGTCATCCATCTTCGATAGGGCACCAAAGAAAAACTATGCCAAACAGTTAACCAATTTTTTGTACAAATAAGCCTTGCTAAGAGGTGGTCTAAGGAGCTTGACGAGCATAAGGAACAAAACCCTCTATACCTCACTTGTTCTTCCAATCCTTGAGTACGGTTCAGGCGTTTGGTATCGTCAATATGGAATCTGTACAAAAGAACTTTCTAATCTTTGCCTTACGTGGCCTTAATTGGGATGTAGATGTAAGACTCTCTTCCTAAATTGGTAGGCTTAAGTTACTTAATCTACCATATTGGTGTACTCTTTATTCATAACCTTATACAATGGGGTACTGATAGTGATGGTTACCCGGTTACACTTCTCTGTCCCTTGTAAAATTAGTCGTCATTTTTCACCACTAACTCTTCCGTTTTATAGATCGAACTATGCCCTGCACGAGCCTTTCAGGGTGTTGTGTTCGGACTATAACAAACTCTACTGTATCGTATTGAACTCTGTAGCTTCTTTAAAACTTTTAATCCTATCTCCTAACTTATCTAGCAACTAAACTAACTTTCCTCGAAACACCCTTATTATACTATCCATCTGTTTTTGTGTATTCTTTCTCGAGTATTTATTCGGTCGGTAATGTTACTCGTTTGCGACATCGCCCCGCGGCCGATTTTAGGCATGTCTAAATTTCTATATTTTTAATTTTTATACCCTTCGACCATTGAAAATGGTCAAAAAAGGGTATACTAACTTTGTGCAAATGTATGTAACAGGCAGAAGGAGGCGTGGGAGACCCCATAAAGTATATATAGTCTTGCTCAGGATCACAAGCCGAGTCGATTGAGCCATGTCTGTCTGTCTGTCTGTTTGTCTGTGTGAACGCACAGATGTCAGCTATTATAAAAGCTAGAGTTACCAAAGGCAAGAAGACTCTTGTGTACTATAAGCTGACCAAGTTTATTTCCAATGTTAGGTGCTACGCCCCCCGCCCCCACAAATCAATAATTTAATTTTTGAACTTAATTTGTAAGCGCTGTATAAAAGATACAACTTTCCGACTTTAACATATACTAAGCTGAATGAAATATCTACGTAGTGTCCAAATCACAATCCGATCGAACAATAAACACAGAAGTTATTTAAGAACGTATGAGCATAAAACCAAGTGTTTGTGTCAGATAACAAGGGAGGCGGCCAAGCGCGAAGCGCGAGCGCCATCTGTCGGGATTAATTTCAAAGCATATGCATATGTGTATAAATTTAACAAATTAAACTACACGGGAGCATAGGTGGAAGGGTATCCCACTGTCGCGTTTTGCGCGACTGTTGCTCTCGTTAATAATTATCTTCTAATTCCTAACTTTCCTGATCTGATTGGGGTTTTCCTCAATCCCTGGTAGCAAATGCTAGATCAGTTAATTATTGTTTACCCCAGTTTAAATTTTAATTAATTTAAATATAAAAATAAAATTTGTCTTAATTTAATTTTAAATTTTTTGAATTATTAAAGTTTTAATTTTAATTGTAATCATAATCAGTCGACTTCAAATAAATAAGGCTGTTCAAATATGTAAAAGTTTAATTAGAGCGAGTGTTGTCATAAAACGAAATTACTTAGTGAACGAATACTCCTCACCTTGAGTGGATTGTTTTGACCGCCTTGGTTGAGGCGTTCCGGCTGCAGCATATACAGATCGGTGCGCAAATCGCAACGGCGAGCGTTCTGAGGATCTGTGGTGAGTCTAGGGCCACTGTGCGGCTTGTGCTGTTTTGAAGGCGGCGTCGTGTACTCCTAAAAAAAACAGACAAAGCATTTGAGGTTAGCATGGTAAGTTGTGACGGTTGATGTATGTACTAACCACATCTGCCGTAGTAAAGAATTCATCCATTTCCTGGTCCACCGGCATATTGTACTCGTTATCGAAGGTCTCCTCGTATTCGTCAGAATAACTGTTCTCCTCAAAGATGACATCCCCGTTCTCGTATGTCTCATAGTCGTCTTGTGGCCAGGCACGCAATGTTGCTGGCATAAAGGTTAACCAGATGGCGCTCAGTGCTACCACATGACGGTATAACCAGGTGCCAAAGCGATTCGGCGTCAGCATGCCACAAGCTGCCATATAAGGGTTATCAGAGTCTGAGCAGACGCCCTGAAAGTCGTTTACCGTGACACGCTTGTAGATGCGGTCTTGAACCAGAGAGTCCATAATGGTACCATCGATTTGGCCAAAGAACTTGCCTGTATGCTCCATTTCTTCCGAGATAATGACAAATCCGCTGTTATCTAGCACATAACAGTCCAGATTGTCTGACGCACAGGTCCTTTTACAGCCCGTCATACCGGTACACTAGTGGGAAAAACCGTAAGAGATTTAAGACAAAGAGCGTTTAATCGTATATTTACAGCAGAGGTTATGTTGATGAAATGCTTGGCTAGTGAATCATGTTGAAACTGTAATCCGACCACTCCCGCGGGCGCCTTGTGCCCGCGGTGCTCTACAAAGATTGCATGCGATGCTGTCACAAGAGTTAAGTTTGACTTGATCGCATATCCAGAGCCGAAAGGGACGCTGTATACAAAGCTATCCGGCTCCACCGTGTGTTGATCCACGGCCCTTTTGTACCACGAGGTGTCCATGGCACGTACATTGTCCTCACTGAAGTGCCTGTAAAAAGATAGAGCGTTCAATCATCTCATCTTAAGATAAAAATTAAAATTTTCATTCGACAGGCCAAAGGATTCTCACACTTGGAGTCTACATTACAAATATTTGGCGATATTTAATGGAACAATTTAAAGTTTTAATAAAGTTGGCCACATAAATATTTAAAAAAACAAAACAAGCACGAAACCTACAGTCGTGTGTGCACGACTGTGATATACCCGCTACACACCTGACCAAAGTGATTTCTGCAATATATAATATAACTCCCTTAAAATGGATGTTGCTTAAGTTGTATACCGCTAAAGTTAATGATTTATGTTACTTGTAATATACATTTTGAAACTTTAGTGAATGGTGTGCATAGAAGTCTTTGGCGTAAACCTGCATAGAGCCGCCATTGGTACAGATCCTGGTGGAAGTAGCAATTAATCGAATGAGACCTTGTAGAATTGAAGTGGAGAAGGGTTTTGTGTGAACAGTGGTTGATCACGATTCAGGCGGTCCTAAGTTCAAGGCGAAAGCCGAAACCATAAGCCATAACTTATCTTCAGTTACTTGTTTCACTTTGCTCTACCGCCGAAGGTTGTGCTTCTTCGCAAGGTTGTGATTCAGATGTTGCTGGATCTTTTTGATGATTTTTGATCACTTATCACTATATTTCTTCGATTCTTCGCTAGTCTGTGATTCAGATATTGCTGGATCGTTTTGATGACATTTGATCACTTTTCACTATATTTGATGAAGGTGACTCTATTTCTTATAGTGCTGGCAGTTGATGATTAACTGTCATCGATTCTGTTGCTCAAAGTATCTGTTTGTTTTAAATGACTTTCTGTATTTTCATCTATGCAGCTCCACCATTACTTGGAACACTTTCTAACCTTTTCTCTATAGTTTCTAATGTATTTTCCTCAAGGTCTTCGTGTTTATCATATTCGTTTCATTTCATTATATTCTTTTGATTTGAACCTTTAATCCACTTTCGGGCATTGTTACACTTGTATCTATTTTAGTTAAAGAGTCATCTTTGTTTACTTTTGCGCTATTATCAACTTCTTCCATGGGTTCTTTTGTAGATGTTTTATTTTCGATTGGTTAATAAAAGAGAACTTTCTGTTACTAAGTTGCACTTCTCTTTCGATGTTTCAATATGAATTTTATGTTTTTGTTGATGCACAATAGTTATACCCTTCGACCATTGAAAATGGTCAAAAAAGGGTATACTAACTTTGTGCAAATGTATGTGACAGGCAGAAGGAGGCGTGGGAGACCCCATAAAGTATATATATTCTTGCTCAGGATCACAAGCCGAGTCGATTGAGCCATGCCTGTCTGTCTGTCTGTCCGTCTGTCTGTGTGAAAGCACAGATCTCAGTTATTATAAAAGCTAGAGTTACCAAATTTGGTAGGAAGACTCTTGTGTACTATAAGCTGATCAAGTTTATTTCAAATGTCAGGTGCCATGCACACCGCCCCCGTAAATCAAAAATGTAATTTTTGAACTCAAATTATAAACGATTTATAAAAGATACAACTTTTTGACTTTAACATATACTAAGCTGAATGAAATATCTACGTATTCTCAAAATTACAATCCGATCGGACAACAAACACAAAAGTTATTTAAGAAAGGAAGAACATAAAACCAAGTGCTTCTGTCAGCTAACAAGGGATGCGGGATAGCGCGATGCGCGAGCGCCATAATAATAAATAATTTCAAAGCATGTGCATATGTATGTATATGCCTACATATGTACATAGGAACATAGGTCGAATGGTATCCCACTGTCGCGTGACTGTTGCTTTCCTTACTGGTTTAATTAATAATATAGTAAAAAAAATTAGAAAGTCCTAATTTCTTTAGTACAACTTGACTTTAAAACTTAATTCTCATTGTATTTTTCAAGGAATTAGTTGACACACTGTATGATCTATTTGATACTGGATGTCTTATTCTGCCTGTTACGCACATTTAGTGGTTTTTCAGCATACAGACGGAAAGATGTCTCCTTAAAGTCATCCCAACCCATGGTCATAGAAATACAACTAATTGTTAAACTTACGGTTCGGGGGTATCTTCCGGTCTCTTGATGTGATCAATCCAGCGCAATAGGCCCGAGCGGGTAGCAACAAATGAAGTAGCCACAATAAACTTCTGATAGCCTTGCCTATGACGAGATTTTATGGAAAATATTAGAATGTATATATCATAGTAATAAGTTAGTTGGCAAGGATTGGTCGGTGTAGTCAAGCAAGATGCTAGTCTGGAGATTATCTGCATTCATGTTTATCATTTATCAATCTACAATAGTTCCGCATCAATTTGGTCGTATACATTTTTTCAAAAGCGTTTGCATTTTCAAAAACTACTTGACCGGCTTAATTACTTTCAATTTACCTCTTCAAAATGGCCATCAATGTGGCGATTGGACTAAAAAGTGCATTTATATTAAATAAGATTATTTATAGACATAGATCATTTGAAAAGAAGATTTCAGTTATAATTGAGAAACGAAACGAGTATTTTAGAAAGTAGAATAAGGGAAATATATGCAAGAAAAAATTTGTTGTGCTTTAGTGTGTAAAATCAAATTTAAATTAACTCTAAATAAAACGTGTCTTAAAAAGCCCAGATGAAAAAAGTTATTTGGGGTAAAGTCGAGTGCCCCCGACTGTACTATATTCTTGATTTGAAAACCCATCGCAAACAAATACAATTTATAATTATCAACATCCAAAGACTGAGAATTTGTACAATTCCTTTTCCATCAATCAATCCTACACTCGCAATCACACACGTAAGAAATAACCTGACGAACGCTACAGTCGGGACACCGTACTAAATACCCTCGCCCAATTTTCGGAAGACCTTTAAGACTTAGTTCTGAATTGGGTGATAACTCTTCTGCCACCTATTGCTTTCTCGCTATAAAACATACTATGGTAAATAGCAGAAATGCGCGCAAATATGTTGCAACACAATCCCACAAAACAAAATTTGGATTTGGGTTGTTGAATATGAATCCAGAGTCGGATTTTCGCCATTACGTTTAGAATTCGACTGAACAAAAAGCAATATTTGCTATCACGAAACGGCTTACAGTGACAGACCAAAACTCCGGACAGCCATAAGAAGAGTGTAGATTTAAATCCGATAGAGAACAGTATAATTTCATGAAGATAAACTTCATAAAGAAGGGACTTTAAACAGTTCTAGCAACGGATTAAATCATGAAAATAATACAGATCGAACAAAGAACAAATAATAGTATCAGAAAACTCGTAGATTCTGGACCTATGCCATAAAAAAAAATTATTAAACAATGTTATAAAAGACGATGATTTATTAATATATTTCATGATGTCCGGATTTTTTCGTCCGCCTCTGTATAAAAACGAAGCATCAAAACGAATTTTTAAATATCCAACTACTTTGTTTAGCAAATTTTGTATTGAGTACTTACAGGCCCCGTAGCTATTCGTATGCTCTTAAATTATTTGTAAAATAACTTCTATATGAATTGTGCTTGGCAAGCAACTGTTTAGAAATCATTTGAACGGTGCTAGTAATTTTGCAATCATCAGTAAAATATAGCACCTATCTGTAGACACGATTCCCGAATCTGGGGACTGTTCTTCGGCTGCCGTATCTGAAGAATCAAAATCACAATAAGCGTTTGAGGAGGCGAGTGGCACGGAATACCACTCTGAGGCGAGTGGCACGGAATACCACTCTGTACAGGAACCTGAAACTGGGTACGGTCTTCAATAAGATCAACATGGATTCGAGGCGGTACCATGATAGATTAGAGCGACACAGTAATGGACAAACAGACTATTATATCGGTTCAACCTAGGAGGAACAACAGGCGACAACCGAAGGACTTCATAATTTGATCTCCTTTAATGAGCGTCAGAACAAGTTGACCTTCTTTAGTATTATTTTATTTTTGTATTTGGGATCTTGTATTGTTATTTCTTTTTGTATTTGCTACAGCAAACTGCAGCGTGTCCAAATGGACTGAATGAATAGCCACAAAGGTCACAAAGAAGTTCTTTGGTAACCCCCGGTTACCTTATAAACATAACTGAAAAAATGGCTAGACCAAAAATCTATCTTCGGCATGCCGAAGGCTTTATACTCTTGGAGGATTTGGCTTTTACCTTCGATTGTTCCTACACTAAATATATATAATTGCAATTGCAGCTATAATATCTCTGATCGTTGGTCGTATTTATTAATATATGTTGAACCGATTTACGGGGATGGACGGGGCGTTCTCTTATTGCTGCCACTAGACCAACTGCACGATTTTTGTTAATTTTTAACATGTTGCATTTATTACATCTGTAATATGTAAGTTATATAATTGTTAAACTTCATCAATAACTTATAGCATCATCATCTATAACTTATAGGTGTCATAGGGAAGATCTTTCCCACTGACGATTTTAATCTATATATCTTTTTTCTATTTTAGGAAAGTTGGCTGAAGGACGTGTCATAGGGAGGTTCGTGAAGATGATTCTTAGGCGCAACTACTTAAAGAAATTTATTGCAATACTATCAGACATATACACGGACGTATGCACATAGCTAGTTTATCTATTGATTCTGATTAACAAAACCTTTGCAAGAGTATAAATATGAGCTAAAAATACTTTATAAACATTTGAAAATAAGGCGTACTGTTTGTCCTCCTTGCCACTCGAAGTTCCAGTCGTGTTGCGGTCCAGACCATCAGTGACCATCGCGTCGCGAACCAGACTCTGAAGTAGGGTTCGATCGCAGAAGTACGGCTCAGCCTTGCGAGAACCCTGCACATTCAGATGCTGTGCGCCAAAATGTGTGGCGCTTTGTGAGGAACTATGCAAACTGTGATGCGGCTGTGGCGACTTGGGTCGTACCTATACGAGACAAAGCAGAGACTCATTAAATTAGACAACATCGATTGTAAATCATAATTTTTTTGCTGGGATAGTGTTCTTACCGACATCCACTTCCAACCTGGGCGTCCCGCGCGTGCCAAAAAGTGCAGTACTTGCTCTTCCGGTGACCCAAAACTGGGCTCTTGGTCACGCGAGGTGTGTTCACCGGAGCTCTCACGCTCCTTCTCTAGATCGCTGACACTATTGTACTCGCAGTAGACCCAATCGGGATGTACGCGCCAGTTGTCTCCCTTAAAAAATTCGGTAACTGACAGATAGAAAATCGAAATGAATAAGTTCAAGTCATGGCTTTGTGTAACGCAGCATACCATTGTTACGTGAATGCCGAATCTCCTGCTGGGAGACCAACTCATGGCTACCGTACTTCTCCGGGAGGACAATGGCCAGTGTAAAAGGCGTGTCTTCGATGGGACCGTAGAAATAGCGATGCGTCCGAGTAGAAACTCGCTTTGATTCATCATAATGATTTAGCACAGTGAACTCTGTTTCACCTTCTTTAGGCCGAATCATGTCACCGCGCATCTGTAAAGTAAATAAGAAAGAAAGGGCGATAGAACAGTTATGGAGAAAACGAATAAAGAAAAGACATAACCAGCGATTCCAGTAACTTGAATTACCCACCTCATTAAGAAGATTCTTATTCATCTCGACCACGTCGTGGTCGTTGCCAATTTCCGTTTCCGGCAGTTCCAACTCCGTTATGTCGACGGAGGAGTACTTGGGCTTCAACTGATCGATGAACTGATTGCCATCGCTTAAGGGTCGCAGATCCGGATGATACAGCACCCGTCCATTGTTATCGACGATAAACGAATATCCATTCGGGCCCAGCTTATGTTGTGGAATCATCTTACGAATCTCCTCTATGGGCACATCGGTACCCACTACGCCCAAAAGATTAGCCACCCGCACCGAATGATTTCGTCTATCGAAGACCGGAGTTGAAACTGTCGTAACCAAGCGCCGTTGATATTCTGAGTCCCGTCCTAGACCGCCTGACTTTCCCGCCACGAAAACGGGAGTCCAATGGACCGGATGATCAGCTTGGTACATGATCATTGGGCGAGCCATGACCAACGCGTAGTCGATGACCTTGCGCCTGGCTTCCTCATAGTCGTTAATCTGCACAAAGAAACCCTTGTTCGAACAGGCCATCTCGTGCAGATGGCTCCGACTGCTTGAATCACTGCCGATTAGATAGGTAAAGATTCGAACGGGCATGTGGGGCCAGTTGTACTGCTTAATGATATCCTTGTGCGATTCCGAGGCACTCTCCGTTATAAGCATAATGGCCTGATTGCACTGACTGCCCGCTCCAGACTGATTGTACTGCAAGGGCAAGTATATAACCTGAGAGAACTTCATCAACACATAAACCCCATACCTTATGAAGCAGACTGAACGCATACTCCAGGCCAGCAGTAAAGTTTGACGTATCCTCCAGCTTAATGGCCTTCACTGCCGACTTAATCTCTTGAATATTATCGGGCGTAGCTCGTACCATCCGGTCCTTGAAGCAGGGTACTGGTGTCTTAACAACCTCTGAGAAGGTTATCAGATTTATATAGTCATCTTCGCCTAGCGTATCAAGTATATTAAAGGCTGTGGCCATCGCTAGATTGAAGGACTTTTCAGATAAGCTGGCCGAGGCGTCCAACAAAATCATCTGCAAAGATCGTTAGTTTCAATGCTTATCGGATAACTTTTCGGAATCTGCTTACAATATCTTTTGGTGATGAGGCGGCTTGTACGAACCAGTTGTGCGTGCGGAAGTCATGGATTAGTTTGCTTCCCTTTGAACCCTCTGGGGGCCAGGCCGTGCCCGGAAAGCGACGCAGGAAACCCGAGGTGGAGCCAAAATATTGCCACGACAATGCAGGATCTCGCTCTAAGTTATTCTGAAAGAGGGGATCCAAATGGGCGCTCCACTGCAATGCAGACTTCACATCAATCTCCTCTAGGTCGACGCCGTGCGGCACCAGAACCGAGCTAAGTGTAAGATTCACCGGCAGCCGTTCGAACCGACGCATAAAGCGAATATCCATGTGACGAGCCCCGTCCGCTAGTTTTCCGTCGGCATTATACTCATTTATGCGTCTAGCGTCGTAATGCTGTTGACTTGGAGCTCCTGCTTCATCTGAGCTACCTTGACCATTCAGTTCCGAGAGAGCTGCTTGCTCAGCGGAGTCCATCAATCGCTGCCGAAGAAAAATAGAATAAATGCATTAATAACAGTATTGCCCAAAACAGCTTTTTTATAAAAATAATAGGTACACACTTTTTTACTCTGAATTTAGTGTCAATCTTACCGTTCCTTAAGTGTTCAATACAGATTCATTTTCCCATATTTTGTATTGTGAATATGTTTTCAATAGGTGGCTTTACAATTTATCATAAAAAACCAGCATTAGTTTAATTTAAAATGTGAGCTGACCACACAATTTGTTGAATTAACGTATTGTAATTACAGTAATTTTCATAAATTAGCAAATTTATGCTAATTCTTAAGCTCTATCCATAGCGCAGGCCCACAAAAAAGCGAGTGCCATGATCTGGGTATGCGGCATATGCATTTATGTATGTATATGTATTCTGAATCGGATCACGCGATCGCGACTGAACAATGACTTGATCTCAAAAAACTGAAAAACCTTTGAATAGATATTGAATCCTGATCTGGGCATGCGATCAACGATACCCCCAGGGACAGAAAGGCTTCGTGCACGGATTTGATTATGGCCCCACACTCTCCAAGATCGGAGTGCACTGTTTTCGGGAGCTCTTCGATAGTGGCTGGCTCGTCTAAGGTCCTAAGGACAACATCTGTTGTGTCTACCAATGAGTTCACTGCCGTACGGTGTCCTCTAACGTCCTCCTCTAACTCCTTGATGCTGTGGACACGGGTATTGCTAAGGCGAGGCAGCAAATCTTCACTTTCCGTCTTGCGGATGCCAATAGGAGGTATCTTTGGGTACCCAGAAAGTGACTCTCTTTGACATTTGGCAGTTTCTTCGAGGGAATCACCTTGGGTACTGGTGTGTTGTAAACTTTTTATACAACTGGGTTGCGTAAATTTGGTAGCAACTGCACCTTCGGCTGGATAAATCTGAATGGTCGCATGTTTAGTGGCCAGCCTTATAAGGCTGATGATCTTATCCATCATAAGTTGGTTAATATGTTGCTGACTTTTATGCAAAATTACATCCGACAATCCAGGCAATGACTTCACTCACCCACAGTTTTGGGATATAGTACTGTCGCGTGTCGCTCAACTGTTGCTTTCGTTATGTAATTATTTATTTGCAATCACAGTGCAATTTAGCTGAGTTGCTAATGTGGCGGAGTACTACCACGGTAGTCCTGGGTTCAAAAAAATTTTTTAAATTTAGCGAGGGGTACCTTAGTGTCAAGTTAGAAATTTCCAATTATCATTTCTATTTCCACTTTACTAGTCCAACTTCTGCCATCTATGCTACTTCCTGGCTTTTTGTTACACGGGGTAATTTTGAATATTATAAGGGAGGTTTGCTATGCCACTTCTTGTATATTGAATGTATTGTGAATATATGAATATCTGTGAAATACTGTCTGTCCGACTGACCAGTATTTAGTTAAATATTTATCAAGTTGATTTGTAAGGGACACATAAAAAATATAACTTTTCCAAATATACTAAGCTGACTAAAGTATCTTTTGTTCTCCAAATTCAATTTCAATCCGACCAAAAGTTATTTAAGTCACTTTAGTTCGCAAAGTTCTGAGCGTTGCCTGCCCAAGACTGCGTGCGCGTTTCTGTGTAAGAGGAAGAAAGCAAAAGGCGGTAGAAGTCCTTGGATTTGGAATTTTTAGTCTATTTGTAACAGCTTTTCAAAACTGGGCGAAGAGTATCCTTTTGTCAGGCGTGTATCCCATTTTCACCACAGCACGCAATTAACTAATGACCTATTGGAGCGCTTGTAAAATACGTGTTTTTTTCCGACTTTCAGCATTAAATCCAAAACCAAACTGCAAATGTTGCCCGCGCTTAACCGATGAGCAGAGCTTCGGAAAACTTACACGCTTTATGTATTGTACAAGTTAATAGAAAATAAGAAAATTAGAAGAAAAATTCATAAACAAAAAAAGTTTAAAATATTAAAAATGCATGTTTAGGAAACCACAAAAATGATTAATTTTTTCTTTTTAGTATTTATTCACGGTTATTTATACAGAGTGACTCGTACGCTAGCCTTGATTTCTATGCTGCTGCTGCACGCAATTGAAGAGCGATTGCAGCTTGTTTATATCGATAACCAAGTTTCCATTCTGTGCGTAGAAGCCCTCATTGCAAGCCGGAGCCGCCAAAGAGACGACTAGAAGACAGGCGATCAGGTTCAAGTAGCAGATAATAGCGAACATTTCGTAGCTCGTATCACAGACGAGTTGTCAGTCGTTCGAACTGAAAGTGTAAACTGTTTGCTGCAGCTACCCGACAGGCTACATTATATGCGAATTACATACGTATCAATGGAATTACCCTTGGCATGGGCGATTCCCAGAATCAGGTTTCCAAACAAGATTACAACAGAGCCGATGTTCATCAACTAGTCGTCACATTGTTTAACTCGTACAGTGGCTTTTATTGCTTTTCAAGAATTAAATGCGCAATTTTCGCTCTGACTAACACATACCTACTATTTCCCAACAGACTAATACTATTAAGACTTGTCTATCAGTCTAAAACAGGGGTCGCCACCAATACTTAAACACTTCAAAGTCACGATTGGGCGTGTGTCGCAACGTTCGTCAACTTAAACATTTTTATGTGTATTGCTGTTGCTGTACCTTTCAACATCATTTTTACACTCGTACATATGCCGGCAGAGCTCATGCCTATGCACTGTACATTGCCAGGTGCCGACCCCTGTTCATAATACACGTACATGTAACCAGACACCAAAAGTACAGACAAAGCGTGCCCGAATGTAAATACCCTCCGCCCAATTTTTAATGAGTTTATTATACCTAATAACAAATTACTCGCCATCTTTTACATTTATTTATTTAACTCAATATGAAGGAGTATATACAAGTAGACTATAAAAAACAGGTCCTTAAATCATTTGACCATTGTTAAAGATACTCAAATTTTGCAAAGGTTTGTTACAGTCGGGAGGAGGCGTTAATCGTCTGTCTGTCAGTGTGTTTGAACGTCCAGAAAAAAGCTAGAAATAACATTTAGAACGAAAGTTCCTGTCTATCTGTGTACGCCCAAATCGATAATTTGGGATTATTAAGCAAAGTATCGAAAACACAACATTCTGGTGCAGAATTTCCGATTTGAAAAACACAAATATTAATACTATTCTATTGTAATCAAATTGGATAATAAACGAAGAATTTATTCATGTTAACATACTGTACAGTTCCGTGCGACGCTTTGGTTATTACAAGTGTCTACCGATAATCTATTCGTAACAGTTTTTCACAATTGATCGAACAGTATTTTACGGGCATGCCCGACTGTTCCGTTGGTCAGGTTTTATTTTCCGGAATCTAAATTTATAAATGCAATGTATGTAAGTATTGAAATTATCAATAAATAAAGATGATTATTTCAATCTATATATTGAAATTATAAATAAATAAACATTATTATTATTTCAATATATTATATTGAAGTTATCAATGCATAGAGATGATTATTTCAATATAATTAATTAATATTATTTCTATTGTTTCTACTTTTTGTGAAAAGTTGTTTATATTAAATACATAATATATTCACAAGCTCTATACATTTATTTAAGCAATGGGGTCACAAAAGATTTGCACAAGGGCCCTCGAGACCGTTCCTACGACCTTTATTTTTTTTAGCAATATCAACAGTTGACATGTCCATGTCCGTATGTCTGTCTCTCTATCCTCCGTATGAAAACCAATGTAGATCTCAGCATCAATTTGAGAAAATATGTTATGTTATTGCACGCAGATCAAGTTTTGGTTCATAAAGTGTATATATTCTGAATGAGCATCAACATAGGAGTCGAACCAGCCATGTCCATCCGTCCGTTTGTCTGTTGCAACGCAAACTAGTCCCTCAGTTTTAAAGCTATTTTGATAAAACTTGTCTACTAAGAACGTTTAAGACAATTACATGTGTTGTTGTGTTGTACAACGATAAATTATTTCTATACTGGGTAAAACCCCTTTGGCTTTATACGATGTTTAACGGGGTAAGTCCGCAGATTACAGATTATACATTATATTTATCTGGTTACCATAAATGAATAAAATTTAAATTTCATTTGTCACTACATATTAAATCGGGGAGTCTGTTTGCTTTTTTACCACAAGAACTCTAGTCCAATGGCAATATCCGCGTTGCGGATCATAAAAATACACACATAGATGCATAAACTTATCATACTTATTATTTCTTACAACCCTGAACATATCTTCGCATTTTTGTGAAAGTACCGTAGTTCACTTTCTAGCGAAATTGAAATTCTAATGCAGATTTATCAGAAAACATTATCCCACATTCGTCCAAAAAATTAAAACCTGACTCAATATAGTTACTGAATAAGTTGAGTTTTTCTTATCTTATTTATAGTAATTGTGTTTTGATCAAATTTTTATCAATTTCCGTTTGTTCCTGCAATTTTATTTCATTTTTTAAGATACACTTTGTACTGATTAATGCCATTAGTCGCTTGCATAGCTATTTTATGGGTTATATTTATTTAAATGAGACGATGTGTATGTGCATTCATATTATATGCATATTAACTGAAAAGTACTGGGTACTGAAGTGTAGAACATATATGCATATATATAAGCATAACCTGAATTTGATGCAATTCTCAATTAAAAATACGAGCTGTGTTCAAAAATTAAGTTGGCGAGATCAAATTTCGCGAGCAATGTATTTTCGATTATCGGTTTTTTTTGTTTTGTTATGCTGGTACACTCTTCGCGAACATCTGTACCAAGTTTCAAGTGTATAGCATTTTTTGTTTGGTTGTGAGATGCGTAAAGGTTATAAGTGATTTGCGTGCTCGGCAATTTTTTGCTAAAATATGGATCAAAGGATTTGCATAAAAAAAAAATACAATAAAGTGCTCCGAAATGTTGACAGTGGCATACGGTGAAACTGTTCTGAGTAAAAAAAATTGTTTGCAAGTGGTACAAACGAGCCTGGTGGACGAGCCTCGTTTTGGACGCCCAGGCACGTCAACAACTGATGAAAATCGTCGAATCACTATCAAAGAAGTTTCTGAGGATCCATGAGACGTGTGTCAGCGAAGTTTGTTCCGAAATTGCTAAATTTTGACTAAAAGAACGGTCGCATGAGTATCGCTCAAGAGCTGTTGAATGACCCAGATTTACTCAAAACGATCATAACTGGTGACGAATCATGAGTATATGGTTATGATATCGAAACCAAAGTCCAATCGTCCCAATGGAAGAGCCCAGGTGAGCCAAGACCGAAAAGATCAAAAATCGTCGAGCACGCAAAACACTTATAACCACTAAGCATCGAACATCGATGAACATAACAAAATAAAAAAATCGATAATCGAAAGTACATTGCCCGCGAAATTTGCCATCGTCACCTTTATTTTTGAACACGCCTCGTATATTTGAATTCGATTGGTATAATAAAAAATCAAAGCGAAACTTTTAATTTACATAATTTAAATATTATCCAAATAAGTATACCCTAACCTAAACACACATCTCTGACCTTATATATATATATATCAGTCAGTTATACCAGGGGAGTCAATCTATCCAGTCTGTCTGTCTATCTGTTGCAACGCAAACTAGTCACTTCGTTGCTGCATGCTGTAAATATGCGGATCGGTCCGATATATCGTATAGCTGAACATACAACTTATCGACCGATTATTAATATTTTTCAAGATATTGCAACCAAATTTACTACACCGTACTTTTTCTATACATATTATATAAATATATGTATATATATAGAATTTCATCAAAATCGAACCACATATAGCTGCTATACGAACAATCGGCCGAAATGAGGAGTTTTGTATGAAGACTTGTTGACATAAACAACTAATGTCCTTCTTCGAAATTTCAATAATTTGATCGGCAGTAATATGATTTTCTCCCATATGGCTCGAATTATAACGCTTAACAGCGTCTGCAACATGCAGTATTTTGTAAAAAGGAGCTAAAACGAGCAAAAGGCGTTTATACAATTTGAATCCATATATATTTGTTAAAATCAATCTTCTTAAAGCTTAGAACACAGCTGTGTTTGCTAGTAAACACCAACAAATACCGACAAGCAACAACAACGAAAATTCACTTACATACCTACACTAGTCTTTCTCATGCTTACTTATAAAATTATTCATTATTCTAAAACGAGAGCAACAGTCGCGCAAAACGCGACAGTGGGATACATTTCGACCTATGTTCCCGTGTAGTTTAATTTGTTAAATTCATACACATATGCATATGCACATGCTTTGAAATTAATCTTCTCTAACTTTATGGGGTCTGCCACGCCTCCTTCTGCCTGTTACATACATTTGCACAAAGTTAGTATACCCTTTTTTGACCATTTTCAATGGTCGAAGGGTATAAAAAATATTTGTGCTGAAAGTTGTTTAATATTTTGTACTACATTTGGGCGTCGCAATCACCTTATAATCAACTGACTTTAAAAGCGCAATGGTATTCCGTAAAATCTTTTTAAAATACTCTTCTTCTATCTTGTTATTTAGGAATCAATTAATCAAAACTGTATTCCAATATTAATAAAAATACAAATTCAATAAACGCTACATTTTTCGACATTTTGCCCATATTGCATTAATTAGTGAGCGGCACAAAAATGATTTCCGAATTAAAAATGGCAACTTCATTCTCGGAAGATCACCACCTGCAAAATTCGATAAAGAACACTTAAGACTTTTGAAGAAAGATAATCGCCAAAGAAGTCGCCTCAAGAATATTTTCATCTTAATCAATCATCTTTATTTAATAGGAAAATATCGGAGCCAGTGTGCCTTTGGGCAAATAAGCCGAGCAAACTTTCCCCCAACCCAATATAGAACTTTTATGTTTTCTGGGTGGGATTGAAGCCACTAACTGTGAGGGTATAAAATCTCTTTAAAAACATCTGGCTTTAGATCCAAATTTATACAAAAGGTTTTAGTTTATAAACTTGTAAATAGTGTAAATATAATATAAACACTAAGCATCTAACATATAGAGTACTCAAACAGCAAAAAGTAGCGGACGAGTGGTTTTGGTTTACTATGCCCCCCGGCGAAGTGTTATGCGAAGTGTTATATAATATGAGTGAGCGCTCAGCTCTCTTTGAAACAGCAAACAGCGGCATCAAGTCAGTCGCACAACGACAGCGGAACGATAAGCATGCGCGTACTTCTTTGCGCTGTGCGATCGTTTCCATGTGTGCGTGTATGTAAACACAAAATTGACTTCAGGCTGCCAGCGCGCTGGCCGAAGCATTTGCCTATTGCCATGCATACATACACGCACACATGGAAACGATCGCACAGCGCAAAAAAGTACGCGCATGCTTATCGTTCCGCTGTCGTTGTGCGACTGACTTGATGCCGCTGTTTGCTGTTTCTGGATTGCTCACCAAAGATAGCTGAACGCTCACTCATATAACACTTCGTATAACACTTCGCCGGGGGGTCATAATAAACCAAAACCACTCGTCCGCTACTTTTTGCTGTTTGAGTACTCTATATGTTAGATGCTTAGTGATATAAGCTAAAGATAACGTAACATCGATAAGAAACGGGCACTCGATATATGGTCATCGACCGTGCATGATCGAGGAAGTGCGAGAACTCTCTCGAGAAAGCGCCAGACGTGAAAGAATAAAAATGAAGAAAATATAAGTTTCATAAACTCAAAATTCCAAAATATTTTACTATTTCACGCATTGCTGAGAGAGAAGGAGAGCTGGTGTACTTACCATGACAGCGTTACGCTTGAAATCCATAAAGTTCTTTACCTCGGCCGCTAATTCTCGTAGTAAAATAATGCCGTCTTTCCGTTTCACTTCAATGTCATTGTCCTTAAAACGCTACAAAGCACACGAATAAAGAAAAAGAAAAGTAATATTAATTCAATAGTCGTTAAATTTTTTTTATTTTTCTTTATAATTCAATTTTCAATTTTTTTCGCTTTATTCCGCTCAAGTGCAGTGCCAGCCAGCTCAGCAGTAGAGCTGGATAAAACATCGACGATGTATCGATACATCGATGTATTCCAATATTTGAAAACATCGAAGTTTTTAAACATCAATGTTCGATGTTTAACTGAGTATTTTATATGGGAAATCAGGAATTTTCGAAGGCTATATCTTCTAAACTAAGCCGAAAACAAAAAACTTTTACTTAGTATTTTCGTCTTATCTCGTCGAGATTTATAACGATCAATCGTCAGACCTTGGCGCCTCGGAAACATTAATCTCCGCTTGTGATTAATTAATTTCATATATAAATTAGCAACTTGCGCTCTGAAAAACATATATATCCATTGTTTTTATGATAAGCATCGAAACATCGATGTAAGTAACTTTCGATGTATTTCCAGCTCTACTCAGCAGCGCTTGGAGAGGTGTTTTTCCCTCCGCCCTGCCACTAAGCATCTAACATATAGAGTACTCAAACAGCGAAAAGTAGCGGTCGAGTGGTTTTGGTGGATTATGACCCCCCGGCGAAATGTTATACGAAGTGTTATATGAGTGAGCATTTCAGTTCTCTTTGGTGAGCAATCCAGAAACAGCAAACAGCGGCATGAAGTCAGTCGCACAACGACAGCGGAACGATAAGCATGCGTGTACTTCTTTGCGCTGTGCGATCGTTTCCATGTGTGCGTGTATGTATGCACGGCCCGCGTATGAATGTATGCGTTGCTAGTGAAGTTTGGCAATAGGCAAATGCTTCGGCCAGCGCGCTGGCAGCCTGAAGTCAATTTTGTGTTTCGGCGTCGAGAGCCTAGAGAATGAGGCTCAGGTCCGTAGTGAGGGTTTTACGGGCCCCTGTACAATACTTATCAGGGACTCCTACTTAAATTACATTAATTAATAAATATATTTGTGTTTACCAAAGGAATTAAATTTTAGAAATATATCCGCATTAATAAAATTTTTATGTTTGGCAACCGTGAGCTCCTGACTGTTGATAGCCCTTCTTGTACCGCACACCCTGCGCACTTTTAGCTACGGGCCTGGCCAGCGTGAAATCAACTGGGTGTTTGTTTTTGTCTTCGAGAGCTAAGAGACCAAATTACAGTGAGCCACAATGGTTATTTGGCGGCAATAATTTTAGCATCAGAAAACATGTGTATTTATGTTTAATTTTTGAGAAGAGGGATTGAAAATTGATAATTATATTATATTTTGTAGAGCAAAGTTATAATATCAAAAAAAAGTTGTGGTAATTATATTTTTTTTGTACATGAGTTTACCAATATTGAAAAAATATATGAATTAAAATAAAAAATTCGGAATACATAAATATGTAATTACTAAATAAAATTATCCTCATAGAACAAGACACATGTTTTCAAAAGTTTTAAAATTTTCGCGCAAAAAAAACCATTTTTGGCCACTGTGCCCGTCTCGAGGCTCTCGACGCCGAAACACAAAATTGACTTCAGGCTGTCAGAACGCTGGCTGAAGCATTTGCCTATTGCCAAACTTCACTAGCAACGCATACATTCATACGCGGGCCGTTCATACATACACACACACATGGAAACGATCGCACAGCGCAAAGAAGTACGCGCATACTTATCGTTCCGCTGTCGTTGTGCGACTGACTTCATGCCGCTGTTTGCTGTTTCTGGATTGCTCACCAAAGAGAACTGATATGGTCACTCATATAACACTTCGTATAACATTTCGCCGGGGGTCATAATCCACCAAAACCACTCGACCGCTACTTTTCGCTGTTTGAGTACTCTATATGTTAGATGCTTAGTGGCCCTGCAGACCACACAAATATCGATAAGCATCGGTATTTACAATAAAGACGCATCACTAGCACAAAAAGGTAAACAAACGAAATAACACAAAAATACATTTGGAATGTTTTCTTATTATTACCCTTATTTTCAGGCACGGAAACTACTTCACGATAGTCGGAGTTGGTCAACCATTGGTGACTTACCAGAGTCACCGCGCACCCACTCAGCCATGTGATGCTGTTTCGGAGCATCACCCAAGTGAATCCGTTCCTGGCGAACTAAGTCCGCCCCATCTCTCACAGAAATGGTATCTAACACTTCATATGAATAACATATAATACATTTATTTTTACATATAATACATTAATTATGCAGTGTCTTCTGGCAAAAGTGACGTGACAACTCTGCTCCACCTTTTCAGCCAGGACTCTAGAAATGACAGCTTATGCTAAAGTATAGCCGAGAACTCCGTACAGTCACTTGATGAGGCTGAAAATCTGTGCCGTCTGCGTGGGTACCAATAACCAAATAACGTATGGGAGCCAACACGCTTCCCTGAGAAAGTCCAGCATTAATTTCACAGATCTGTGACTCGGCGAAATCGCATGTACCAAAGAACATTCTTCTGTGAAGATGTTATCTCAGTGTCATACGAATCCAGAATGAAATACTCTGTCAAATGCGTGCTTAACGTCTAAGAAGACAGCTGAGCAGTATAACCTAGATGCATGTAAAATACTGAGAAATCTGTCTATTTTAAGCCATGTTCAAGAAATTTTGATATTGTCCCCAAACATTTTAAAATTTTTTCACGGATGGAGGAGTTGACAACGCCAGGCAACAAAGCAAAGGCCTGCATGCAGGAAATCTGGCCTACAGGCAGAAGATTTTGCGGTTACAAAAGTCTGGACATTCGGACATCTGCCGACGGCTCAAACGGCGCTTGCTCAAAACGGGGAACATTTTAAAATTTGTTCACGGATGGATCTGGCTGTAAACGGACGAAGTTCTCCTTCCGTTCGTAAGCTGGTGCTGATCCAAGGTCCCTGTTGAGCTCGCACTGCTTGCTTCGCCAGCTGTTTTGCAGAGTGCAACAAATTTTTTTCGACCGATGTGATTCGTTGAGGGAGATAAAAGGTGACTTCTTGCGCTTTAAATAAAATTAAACATAAAAAACTATGATCTGGATCCTCAACCCAACAATAATAAGCAAAAATGTTTTGAAATATTCAAAAAATTTCTTAGATTAATCTTCTTACTACGTACCAACTACAAGTTTGCCAAATTCCACACAAAAAGCAGACTTGCAGATGAACTTTCTGGAGAAATTTATATTTCTGTTGAAAAGTGTTGAGTGTTGCTATATCGATAGAATTTTGTGTACTCTGTGTCGATGACATTGAACAGCTGATCGCGCACTTCATATTTTTCCTGATGGTGCGATCAGCTGTTCAATTGAAAACCCAGTTGTCAAACCACTAAGCAATGAACACATAGAGACGTCAAACAGCTCTAAAGCTGTTTCCAGCTGATTTTTCGGACCTAGTACCCCAGGAAAGAAGAAGAACAGAACAGCTGTTCGACACTCAGTATAAATTGTGCATAGCATCAAAACTGCTTCAGTCGCACAACGACAGCGGAACGATAAGCATGCGTGTACTTCTTTGCGCTGTGCGATCGTTTCCATGTGTGCGTGTATGTATGCACGGCCCGCGTATGAATGTATGCGTTGCTAGTGCAGTTTGGCAATAGGCAAATGCTTCAGCCAGCGTTCTGACAGCCTGAAGTCAATTTTGTGTTTCGGCGTCGAGAGCCTCGAGAATGAGGCTCAGGTCCGTAGTGAGGGTTTTACGGGCCCCTGTACAATACTTATCAGGGACTCCTACTTAAATTACATTAATTAATAAATATATTTGTGTTTACCAAAGGAATTAAATTTTAGAAATATATCCGCATTAATAAAATTTTTATGTTTGGTAACCGTGAGCTCCTGACTGTTGATAGCCCTTCTTGTACCGCACACCCTGCGCACTTTTAGCTACGGGCCTGGCCAGCGTGAAATCAACTGGGTGTTTGTTTTTGTCTTCGAGAGCTAAGAGACCAAATTACAGTGAGCCACAATGGTTATTTGGCGGCAATAATTTTAGTATCCGAAAACATGTGTATTTATGTTTAATTTTTGAGAAGAGGGATTGAAAATTGATAATTATATTATATTTTGTAGAGCAAAGTTATAATATCAAAAAAAGTTGTGATAATTATATTTTTTTTGTATATGAGTTTACCAATATTGACAAAATTTATGAATTAAAATAAAAAATTCGGAATACATAAATATGTAATTACTAAATAAAATTATCCTCATAGAACAAGACACATGTTTTCAAAAGTTTTAAAATTTTCTCTGCAAGAGAACCATTTTTGGCCACTGTGCCTGTCTCGAGGCTCTCGACGCCGAAACACAAAATTGACTTCAGGCTGTCAGAACGCTGGCTGAAGCATTTGCCTATTGCCAAACTGCACTAGCAACGCATACATTCATACGCGGGCCGTGCATACATACACGCACACATGGAAACGATCGCACAGCGCAAAGAAGTACACGCATGCTTATCGTTCCGCTGTCGTTGTGCGACTGAAGCAGTTTTGATGCTATGCACAATTTGTACTGAGTGTCGAACAGCTGTTCTGTTCTTCTTCTTTCCTGGGGTACTAGGTCCGAAAAATCAGCTGGAAACAGCTTTAGAGCTGTTTGACGTCTCTATGTGTTCATTGCTTAGTGGTCAAACGAAATGGATACAATTGGCAACGCGAGAAATAAGAAAATTCGAGTATATAAATTTTAGCACGAGAAATTTCAAAAACGCAGTCGGAGAAACGCGGAGCGATTGTCAATGTTACATGTGTTTTATTACCAGTTGATAAATCAGTAGGATTTACTTACACTTTTTATCTCGTTCATTTTAGTAAATTGGCGTCCGAATTCCCATAAATCAACTCCGAATTTCAGTGCCCAGTTTCGCACTCTATAATTAAAAATAAAATATGTATGTAATTAATGGGGGAAATTCTTAATGTTTATAATTAACGTTTTTAACCTTCGTTTAACTAACAACTCCTACAAAAATATTTTTAGGCTTTTATTGCATTCCAACTCGCACAATTCTAGGTAGACTCACGTGAAAAATTTAAAATATCTTATATCTTAAAATCTTCATTATTCATGCGAAATTCACAATAGAGTATGTAATTAATGGGGGAAATTCTTAATGTTTATAATTAACGTTTTTAACCTTCGTTTAACAAACAACTCCTACAAAAATATTTGTAGGCTTTTATTGCATTCCAACTCGAACAATTCTAGGTAGACTCACGTGAAAAATCGAAAATATCTTATATCTTAAAATCTTCATTATTCATAAGAAGTTCTCAATAGAGTGTATGTATGTCAGTGTGTCAAATGACTGATAGTTAAGTTTATATTGCATGTGGTACCAGCTTTAAGGTAGATTTTAATTACATATATTTAATTTTACTGCTTGCAATGCATACAAGTTTTGTTACAAAATGTGGTGGCTGTAGCATTTATAGTTTCTGAGATATAGGCGCTCATACAGACAGACATTGCTCGATCTACTCGGCTGTTGATGCTGATTTAGAATATATAAACTTTATAGGGTCGGCGATTGCTCCTTCCGCCTGTTACGCACATTCCTAGTTCCGACAATGCATATTTTTAAATGGCCCAACCAGGCCTGCAGAAATAATTTCTGTGGAAATTTCGGGAACGGGTTAGAATGATCTTTTTAAATTAAGACTCTTGTCACAAACCAACTAAGGAGGGGTTTTGGGTAAAAATAGAATAGGTTTAGTTTATGTGCAAGAAGCGAATTATTTACCAATTCAAATGCTTTACTGAAATAAGTATACATAAATGACAAAATCCCTCTCCCGAAACCCCTTTAAAACAAAGCATAGTTTTGAAGTACACTAGCTGGCATACCGTCGGGTCCTGGCGAAAAAAAAGATCCCTAACAAGTGAACTTGCGTACAGGAGCGGGTTGAAGATACCATTCGAGCTGGGAATTTTATGAGGATAGAAATGAGCACTGTGTGAAGAAGGTGAATAAGTCGTTTAAAAAAAGATTGCAAACATAATGACCATTGCCCGATCTGTGTCAACATTAATATTTTCAAACGTCTCATAATGGGGCGAAAAGGCCAAAATTGTGCCATAAATCAGGGGAGCCTTTTAGCAAAAAGTAATGATGCAAATTTTTAAGGACTATTGAAGTGTTGCACCAAGTGCAGCCAGATTCTCATCCATTTAATCCATCTATTGGCGCCCCGCTCGTGCCCTTTCGTCACCCTTCATCAGCTCTCGTCTCAAACACCTTCATTGGAACTTCTACGTCCATACGTACGACATGTCCGAGCTAGCGCATACGTTGTATTGTAATGCGCCGGACTACGTCAATGTCGTCGTAGAGCTCATACGGTTCGTGGTTCATTTGAATGCAAAAGTCGTGCCTGGTACGATCAGGACCAAAGATCTTGTGTACCATTTTCCTCTCGAACACTCTAAGCGTTGCTGCATCCGTGTATGACAGTACCCTTCTGCGCCGTATAAGAGTACGGGTAGGATGAGCGACTTGTAGATTGCTTGTTTTGTCGGTCGAGAGAGAGCTCTGCTACACATCTGCTTTGAATCCTAATAGGCTTTTATTGCTGCTATATTATATAGTGGTGAGATTTTGATGAAATTTCGCCAGTATATTATATATATGACCATATTATATTATGTGGAAAGTTTGGCTGCGAAAAATATCGAAGATCGGCTGATAGTTTGTATTAGTTATACAACATATCGGTCAGAACAACCTCGTTTTGTCTTATTTCTAGCAAAATAACTTTTAAACTGAAAGACTTAAATCTCTAAAACTGTTTAAAGACTGTTTCCGTTTGTTAAAAGTGAAGAAGTTTCTAATGCCTAATGGCCTTACTTAATAAAATTTAATTTTCTCAATAAAGGTTCTGACAAGTTTTACAACTTTAAGTCCAGCATCAACAAAAACTCCCGTTACTCCGTATACAAAACTCTCAAACTCCCATTACTCCGTATACTAAGAAGTTTTCGAAAAACTTTTAAAGAAAACTTATAAAATTTTTCAAGGCGAACCAATTTATATTATTATTTTTAGACTCGTTGACTATTGTTTTTAAATTAAAAACCCCGTTTATTATTATTTTATTTACTATTTTGCTATAATATTTAGTCATTTTGCTTTCCGACAACATATTTTACACAGAACTTAACAATTTTTCAACTAAATCCACTTGCTATGGGCGATTTAATTATTTATATTTTTAAATTCACTTTCTATAATTGAGGACTTAAAATTATCTAAACTTATGAAATTAAATAAAGGAACTTTAACGATAAGTAATCTTCGAAAATAAATCATAAATCATTTGCACAAAGCTAGTACACACTTTTTTGACCAACTTCGATCAATGGTTGAAGGAGATAATTATACAGTAATCTTATCTGACAACTATATCCTATAGCTTTTATCGGAAGGATCAGTTAGACGCAGGGACCAAAAGGGTAGAAGGGTATTAAGACTGTGCCAAAATGTATGCAACAGATAAAAAAGGCGTGTATATACATATATTCTAATGTAGGCGTATATGTATATATTTTCTTAATCAGCATCAACACTCGAATTTATTTATTTAGTGGTAGTAAATACTACCTGCAGTTTTTCGTGGCTTTAGAAGATTGTTCCACATCCATTAAATTTCTGGAAGCTCTGCCGGTATTTTCAGATTAGAAAAGATTTTTTGGTCCACGTTTTGTTTGTATATCCAGTCATTAGCAGACCTTATAAAGGGTGATTTTTATACCCTTCGACCATTGAAAATGGTCAAAAAAGGGTTTACTAACTTTGTGCAAATGTATATAAGAGGTAGAAGGAGGCGTGGAAGACCCCATAAAGTGTATATATTCTTGCTCAGAATCACAAGCCGATTGAGCCATGCCCCTCTGTCTGTCCGTCTGACCAGATGAACACACAGATCTCAGCTATTATAAACGCTAGAGACACCAAATTTGAAATGAAGGTTCCTATATACTCGGCGCAGATCAAATTCATTTCAAATGTTGGGTGCCACGCCCACTACCCCCGCAAATCAATAATTTAATTTTTTAAACTCAATTTATAAGCGCTGTATATAAGATACAACTTTCTGACTTTAACATAAACTAAGCTGAAAAATAATAAAAATATCTACGCATTCTCAAAATTGCAATAAACACAGAAGTCATTTAAGAAAGTATGAGCATAAAAAGTGCTTGTGTCAGCTAACAAGGGAGGCGGGCGAGCGCGAGTGCCATCTGTCGGGAATGATTTTAAAGCATGTGCCAATGTATTCTCGTATGTGTCTGAATTTAATAAATAAATTACACTAGAACATGGCTCTATGGGGAATTTGGCCGGTTTTTCATTAATTAATAACTGTTGATCTAAGTAAAATTTGTTGATGGAGTTTCTTTTATAATTTTATGGAAGCCCTTAGAAATATTTTAACCAAAAGCCGTCATTTGACAAATAATTTGTATTGCAGCTACAGTTAATAGTAGTCCTATTTTTGGTGATCATATTAAAGATCAAATACAAGTAAGATGGGATAAGTTTGAAGTCATATCTTGAAATATAACAAAATTCGGCTGATAGATTGTATTACAGCTATACGATATATGTTCCGGCTTATTTATAAGTGATAAGTAATAAAAAGTACGTATGCTAAGTTTCAATTTGATATCTGACTAGTAAAAGTGAAAATTGCATTTTGTTTCTCACGAATACACCATTGCATACGCCACAATCACGCATTTTTATCGAGATGTTGTTTCCTTAAAAATTAAATTTCGCAAAAACCGCTAAAAACGCAGTTTGAGACTGGATGTTCTGAATAAGGAATTAATAGCTCTACAATATGTTGATAGACACTCGCTGAACAAATTTGAACAATTTATGTAGCTCTTTTCAAAGTTGAAATTTCTTTCCTAAAACTACATGTGAACACCAATCACTAAATGTACAAATTGTTAGAAATACACGCACTAAATAATCAAAATATTTATAACAATGCATAGTAGAATCCTTAAAATGAATAAACATTTCAATTTTGAACGTTTTACATTGGCTCTTTGAAAACTGAGGAATTTAAAGTTCCACTACAAAATTGAGCGCAATGCCGCCAAGTTCTGTTCGCTTGCAAACGCTGACTTTAACAGCTGCTACGAGGGCTGCTATATATATTTCTGGCCTAGGCAACACTAAGTCTTGCCAGGTGCAATCTGACTTTTCCATTGGAAAGTCTGACATTTTTTAGCATAACATCACTCAGAACGTTTTGTCATTAAATCGTGAATTGTTTTATTTACTGGGAATTAAAAAATTCATCTTGGCCAAAAAATGGAATTAACTTGTGAACATTTTCATGGGATCATTTTTCACAACTTTCGACGTGGATTATCACGACAAGAGTGCATCAATGAACTAAAATGTTTGTATAGCTATGAAGCACCATCCTATAGCACTGTGAAAAACTGGTACAACAAATTCAATCGTGGCCGACGCTCGCTCAAGAACGAATTCCGTGAGGTACTCCAAAAACAGCCGTTGTGCCAGAAAACATCGATGCCGTATGTGAACTGATAATGCAATACCGTCATGTAACATACCTTCAGATAGAGGTAAGCCTATGCAATTCTCCCACCAGCATACATTCGATATTGCATGAACACCTGACCATAAAAAAGGTTTGTTCTCGTTGGATCCCGCACAATTTGACAATCGCTCAAAAAAAGGCTCGTGTGGATTGGTGTAAAGAAAATGCTTCAAAAGACATTTATAAGATGGTCACAGGTGACGAATCATGGATCTATGCGTATGAGCCCGAAACAAAACAGCAATCGACCGTGTGGGTCTTCCAACACGAGCCAAATCCAACGAAAGTTGTTCATGGCAGAAGCACTTCGAAGCAAATGGTCGCCTGTTTCTTCGGCAAAACTGGTCATGTGGGGACTGTTCCGCTTGAGCAACGTAGGACGGTCAATTCTGAGTGGTACATCACCATTTGTTTGCCTGAAGTCTTCGGAGAAATTCGAAAAACGAACAATAGAAGACGAATCCTTGTGCACCATGACAATGCCAGCTCTCACACATCGGCTCAAACCAGCGCCTTTTTGACCGGCCAAAACGTCGAATTGATGGGTCATGCCTAGGTCAGCCCTGACTTGGCACCCAATCACTTCTTTTTATTCCCACACATCAAGAAAATAATGCGTGGTCAACGATTTTCGTCGCCAGAAGATGCTGTTGAAGCATTCAAAAACCATGTTTTGGAGGTGTCTTAATCGGAGTGGAAAAAGTGCATCGAAAATTGGTTTGAGCGCATGCAAAAGTGTATAAATCATGATGGAGGCTATGTTGAAAAACAATAAAACCATTTTCGTTGATAAATATTCGTATATTCGTTGATAAATATTCGTATATTAGGCCAGAAATATATATAGCAGCCCTTGTATTTAAACATTGGACTGTTAAGTTATAGCAGCCCTTGTATTTAAACATTGGACTGTTAAGTTAACATTTGCAAGGTATAAGATGCTAGTTTAATCTATTCCTTATACGTTAATTATAAAATACTGCAAATTTGCATACTTGTGAAAAACATATTATTATAAAAAAAACTGGTCAAATTCCCTATAGTGCATGGGTAAAAGGGGATCCCACTGTCACGTGCCGCGCGACTGTCGCTTTTCTTACTGGTTTAGCTATTATCTTTTTGGCAACACTGTTGGTGTTTTGTATCACTGTCAAACATCTTCAGTTTGGTCTATAATTAAACCATGAATCGTCTTACAAACGAACAAAGCTTGCAAATTAGTAAGTTTTATTATCAAAATACGTACTCTGTTAATAAAGTTCATCGCGCGCTTCTTCCATTTTATGATCAGTTTAATCGACCCACTGAAGCGGCTATTCGGGGTATTGTGACTAAATTTCGCAACAAATTTACATTATGGGACATTAAACCACCAACACGCTTACGTAGAATGCAAACTGAAGAAAATATCGCAGCTGTATCGGACAGTGTTAATAATGACCGTACTTCTTCAAAGATGATGTGAATCATAACGTAACTGTGAATGGTGAGCGCTACCGTGAGATGATATCAAACTTTTTATTTCCCAAAATGCACGAGCTTGACTTGCATGACATGTGGTTGGCACAAGACGGTGCCACATACCACACATCTCGCATAACATTCGACTTATTGAGAGGCGACTTCTGTGAACATTTTACTTCACGTTCGGGACAGGTCAATTGGCTACCTAGATCGTGCAATTTAACGCCTTTAGACTATTTTTTGTGGGGATATGTTAAATCGAATATCTATACAGACAAGCCGTAGGACAACATTTAAGCATTTATTCGTGAGATACGGGCTAAAATGTTGGAAAGAGTATGCCAAAATTGAACTAAGCGGATGGATGAAATAATCTTCAAACATTAAATTATATGGACCGTACTATCGATTCAAATAAAGATTTCATGCATTTGTCTGAATTATATGTGTTTTTTTTCCTATAGCACTTAAAAATCATCCTTCATATGCCTGATTTGGGGTCAAATGTTTACGCACTTAATAAGTCGATTAAAAATAAAACTTAAACTCAATTATAGGGACTATCACAGGAAGTAAAACCAAGGTGATAAAACTTCCGGTATGCCGAAGGTACTCTTTTTTTCTGGGTTGTCCTTAGCATTGGTTTTTCGGCTCAATCAAATGTTGAGCAATTACTAAAACAATTGAGCCATTAAAGCAATAAGCAAACATTCCTGCTCTAGTTGATGTCGACATATTGACTTATTATTCATATGAAAGCTAAAGGATAAATCGTAATTATAAGATTTTTACAAATAGAAAAAAGAGTGTACAGTAATTTTTGCCTAGAAGTTGTCTATCTAAATTAAAGTTTTGAATTGTTTTATTCAAATTGTTGTAATATCTTTGTCGAAAATCATCGTTTATGTTACCAATGCATGCATGTCAGCTGATGGAATGCTATGAATATGTTATGTTAAGTTTATAACAGAATACTGCTTAATGTTAGTTTTTTTCTAATAAACATTCGCACAGTAAAGACGTACGCGCGTTTCTCTTTTATATCTCTTTATTTTATGACTCTCCGCGTCCGGGCTACTGCTGCGGCAACAAACACAAACCAACAGGTTATGGGCCCAGGTTTCGTCCCAGCCTAGATGGAGGTGTTATGAACTTAAGAGTGTTTATGTGGTGAATAGAAAAATAGTCACGGATTATTTTTGGGACAATTAGAAAGACAGTAAATTACGTCGGGAAAACAAGATGAGTTCGTTGTGCCAGATCGAGAAGCTGGAGGAGAACAACTATGACTCATGGTGTATCCAAATGAAGTGCGTGTTGGTGCATAATGAGCTTTGGAATGTTGCGTCGGGCGATTTACAGCAGTCATGTGCCGGTGAAGGCGTTGACTGGTCTGCTCTTGATCGAAAGGCATTGGCAATGATCCTGTTGAGCGTTAAGGTATCACAGTTAGAATATATAAAAAATGCAGCGTGGATAAAGCTATGGGAGGTGCATCTGCCGACTGGACCTGTGAGGCAGGTGTCATTATAAAAGATAAAAGGTTTGCGCATGTCTGAGAGTCAGAGTATACTGGATACTTGAATAATTTCTGTGAGATCGTCGATCAACTAGCTGGAGTTGGATCACGATGAATGACGAGTTACAGGCAATCGTGTTACTTTCAAGTTTGCCAGTTGAGTATGAGAAATTCGTTGTCGCTATTGAGACGCGCGACAGTTTGCCGACGTTCGAAATTCTGTGCATAAAACTCAAGGAAGAAGGCGAGAGCAGAGAGAATACGGAAAGGCATACAGAAAATTCAACGGCATTTTCTGCGACGCAAAAATGTGCGAAACTCGCTGCAAAGAAGAAACAACGAAGTGTCGTCTGTTATAGGTGCGGCGAAAAAAGGCACATAAAAGCGAATTGTCGCAAGGCGGCGAATTCACAGAAGATGGCAAAGCAGTGTCGGTAACAGGCGGGAAACAGCAGTTCAGCTTATTGAATGCATTGGATGGCAGCAGCTTTGAAAAGTTCAAATGGATTTTGAACAGTGGAGCAACGAGTCATATGTGTTGCGAGAGGCAGATATTCACAAAGTTTGAGAAGCATACGGAAATGATCGGTTTGGCGGATGACGGATTTTTGCAAGCAGAAGGCATAGGCACAGCGCAGTTGGAAACTGAGTCGTATACAGTAGAGCTACTCAATGTCTTATATGTTCCCAAACTGAAGGGAAATTTTTTATGTGTAAGCTATGCGGTCGCAAACAAATGCACTGTTAATTTTGACGCAAAAAATGCGAAAATTATGCGAAACGGAAAATGTATTCTGAAAGTTAACAGAGCTGGAGGTCTATACACGATAGAATGCAAACATAACAGATGTTATGCAGCTGTAAACGCGGATGCGTTGCTTTGGCATAAACGGTACGGAGATTTGAATTACGCAAGTCTTATGGATATGATCTTATGGATATGGCTGACATATATGTATTTCCTTAAGGGCAAGGATGAGGTTTTTGACAAGTTTATGGAGTACAAAAATCTAGTGGAGCGGCAGACGGGAAAAAAACTGAAATGCGTACGAAGTGATAATGGACAAGAGTATGTCAACAAGAAATTCGATGAATATTTCAAGGAAATGGGAATTGCACGGCAGTTGACAGTGGTTTATACCCCACAACAAAATGGTGTGGCTGAACGCGCCAATCGGACGTTGGTGGAAATGGCCAGATGCTTATTGGTACAGTTAGGTCAAGAATTATGGGCAGAGGCAATATACACAGCGGTGTATTTGCGGAACCGTTCGCCCACTAGGTCATTGATCGGAAAGACACCAATGGAAGCATGGACTGGTAAGAAGCCAAATATCAGTCATCTAAAAGTTTTTGGTTCATTCGCAGTGGCGCTGGACAAAGGTCAACAGAGAAGCAAGTTCAAACCCAAGGGGAAAGAGTATCGAATGGTCGGATATTCGGCAAATGCCAAGGACTATCGACTTTATGATCCAGAGTTTAGGAAAGTAGTCGAGAAACGAGACGTGGTTTTTGACGAGCTTGGACTTTCGGAGCAGGCAGTTGCAGAATGTGTGATGCACAAATTGTCAGTTGACGAGTGTCATACGGAGCCTAATGGTGTTGAGAAAGATGACAACGATGAGATCACATCTAACAACGACACGGATGCGTCTGACACAATGATTGCTACCAAGCAAGGTAGCAGTGACGAATCCTACGCGAGCGCATCGGAGGAGTTGGTACTGGAAGAGCAGGCTGTGAGTATTGGTCCAGGGAGACCAAGGTTGCTAAGAACGGGCAGACCCGGTCGCCCAAAGAAGCAATGTAATTTACTCAGCGCTATGGTTACTGAGAATGAACCTGCAAATGGGTATTTAGCCTGAAGCGAGATGCACTTGGGCAAATACAGCGCTTTAAAGCACGGTTGGTTGCGAAAGGTTGTTCGCAGCAATATGGCGTAAACTATAAGGATACGTTCTCGCCGGTTTGTCGATTGGAGAGCATGCGTTTCATTCTGGCCTTAGCAGCGGAGTTGGAGATATATTTACATCAGATGGATGTATGCACGGCATACCTGAATAGCGATCTGAAGGACGTAGTATACATGAAGGAACCCCAGGGCTATGAAGAAGGCACTCAATCGGACAAGGTTTTGTTATTGAAGAAAGCGTTATACGGACTGAAGCAGTCAGGAAGGGAATGGAACCATATGGTGGATAACGTGTTACGGAAAATTGGATTTGTAGGCAAGTGATGACTTATCGCTAATCCTGGTATATGTTGATGATCTCCTTATAGCATACAAATCTAAGGTGGACTTGATCAACATAAAGTCGAGCATTTCAAAGGCTTTTGAATGCGTTAATAAAGGGCCGTTGGAGCTATTTCTGGGAATGGAAATTCTACGTTAGGGAGAAACTGGCGCTATTACTGTTGATAGTTCGCAGTATATCAAGGATTTACTGAAGCGATACGGTATGGAGAGCTGCAGGCCGGCAGCTACGCCATTAGAAGAGGGGCATCAGGTGTTGTGCGAGAATGCTCAATGCACAAGGATTGACATGACAACGTATCAATCAATGATTGGAGAGCTGATGTGGCTGGCTCTTACAACACGACCAGATATTTTGCATTCGATCGCAAAATTGGCTCAACGTAATCAGGAACCCCATAGTGAGCGTGAAGCATGTTCTGCGTTATCTGGCATCAACAGTAAAGTACAGTATACACTACAGGAAATGTGGGAAACCATTTGAAGGTTTTGTTGACGCAGATTGGGGCGGCGACAAGGTCGACCGAAAATCCTATACTGGCTACCTATATTTCTTAGCTGGTGGTCCGAATTGCTGGAAATCGGAGAAACAACGGAGGAGCGTGGCACTTAGCAGCACTGAGGCTGAATACATGGCGTTATCAGCGGCGGGCAAGGAAACTTTGGTAATACGTTGAAGTCGGTTGTGGTATGATGGAACTCCAACAGTTGTTAATGGTGACAACCTGAGTGCGCAGGAATTGGCGAAGAATCCTGTACATCATTCACGCAGCAATCATTTTGTGCGACAGATCATTAAGGAAGGGCATGTTATGTTGCAGTACGTTTCGACAAATAATATGATCGCAGATATAATAACCAAGAATTTGTCGAAAAAGAAGCATATTGAGTTTACGAAATTGTTAAATTTGAAGTAATTTTTGTAAACATGCTTGCATTGAGGAAGGGTGTCGAAAATCATCGTTTATGTTACCAATGCATGCATGTCAGCTGATTGAATGCTATGAATATGTTATGTTAAGTTTATAACAGAATACTGCTTAATGTAAGTTTTTTTCTAATAAACATTCGCACAGTAAAGACGTACGCGCGTTTTTCTTTTATATTTTTTTATTTTATGACTTTCCACGTCCGGGCTGCTGCTGCGGCAACAAACACAAACCAATAATCTTATCGCAATTTATCAAATTCAGACTACGTTTCATAGCAACCTTCAACCGGAAATTAAAAATTGTAATTAGAATAGGAACAATCGGCGATGATTAATATCAAAATTTGCAAGAGTATACCCTGATAAGCCGAGAGTCGACTCATTCCTTTTTTAATCAATTGAGAAACTATAAATGTACAAATATTCACAATGTAGTTTTTTTTTTTTAATTATATTACAGTTACATTTGTAATTAATTGCCATCGGTTTTGTGTTGGTATCCAAAAAGACATAATTATATGAAAGAAATTAAAGACAATTAGTTTGATTGAAACTCACTCGTTGTGTGGTATATCCTCATCCTGATCACCAGTTGTGGGAAATATTTGTATTTCAAATATGAACACGCCCAGCACGAAGGCTGCAAAGCAACTCATCCGTTTGCTTTTCATTTTGCGGTAAGTAGGGTGACTCTTGAAGCTTTAATGCGTTGCGTTGCGCGAAGTGTATTATTTTAGTATTATTTTCGTGTATCCCGGTGATTGTGTTTTGAAGACCGAAATAATTTTCAAACTTTTTGAATTTATTTTTCGTTATACTGATATTTTTTTGGTGAATTTGCATGAATCACGTAATTTCAATTAATATTTGTTTTTTCATTATTTGTATATACATACATATTAATATTATTAATACATTCGACACTATTCGAATTTCGGATTATTATTACTCAGATAATCCATATAAAGGTGAAAGTTTTTACCATTACCAAGCCTCGTTCGTTTATTTAATTTATAAATTGTTTATTTTGTTTTTGATGCTCTTATTATAATCTAGATTGCAGTTATAGTATTGTGCCCTGAAATAAAAGAACAATTAAATAAATAAATGATGATGAAACTCATATTGACTTTTACGTACTAAATCTGATTTCTTATCAACTTATAAATTTATTATTTAACTAAAACTAAATGCTCAGAATTCATTTGTATTTGCAGTGGATAAGATACCTTTAGAATAATAGCCTTGCAGAAGATATATTAATTTGGGCAGAAGTTTGCCATTCACTTTAGAAGACCTCACAATTCTATAAGGTAAATACAAATTATGAAATATGTATTTTATAAATGTAATCATCAAGGCGATGTATCGCATCTATCGCGATGGCTGACGAAAAGACAATATCCGTATAATAAGCACAATCTGCGCAAATTGAGTTGACTTGTTCAAATTTATTATTTATTAATATCCAATTGACAACTAACTCATATCACTTAAACTAGGCTTTTATTCGAAGACAAGGCTCCAGTCCTGTGGTATCGTAGTTACGATAGTTATCGATAAGTTCATAAATGTAACGCGATATATCATAAGTTGCAGTACTGATAAGCTAAGTAAGAAAATTACTACAAGAATGAAATAATGTCTGTGCTAGTACCACTAAGCATCGAACATATAGAGTACTCAAACAGCGGAATCTACTCATATGATGCACTGCGGAGACTGGGACCCCTGAACACGAAGTGTTTCACAAGTGAGCGATCGGCTCTCTTCGTTAGAAACCGCGAAAAGCGCACAGCGGCATCAACTCAGTCGCACAACGACAGCGGAACGATGAGCACGGGTGCATTTCTTTGCGCTCTGCGATCGTTTCAATGTGTGCGTGTATGTATGCACGGCCTGCGTATGAATGTATGCGTTGCTAGTGAAGTTTGGCAATAGGCAAATGCTTCGGCCAGCGCGCTGGCAGCCTGAAGTCAATTTTCTGTTTCGGCGTCGAGAGCCTAGAAACAGGCACATTGGTCAAAAATGGTTATCTTGCGCGAAAATTTTAAAACTTTTTAAAACATGTGTCTTGTTCTATGAGGATAATTTTATTTAGTAATTACATATTTATGTATTCCGAATTTTTTATTTAATTTCATATAATCACAACTTTTTTTTGATTTTATAACTTTGCTCTACAAAATATAATATAATTATCAATTTTCAATCCCTCTTCTCAAAAATTAAACATAAATACACATATTTTCTGATGCTAAAATTATTGCCGCCAAATAACCATTGTGGCTCACTGTAATTCGGTCTCTTAGCTCTCGATGACAAAAACAAAAACAAACACACAGTTGATTTCACGCTGGCCAGGCCAGTAGCTAAAAGTGTGCAGGGCGTGAGGTACAACAAGGGCTCTCAACACTCAGAGGCTCACGGTTACCAAACATAAAAATGTTATTAATGCGGATATATTTGTAAAATTTAATTCCTTTGGTAAACACAAATATATTTATTAATTAAGGTAATTTAAGTAGGAGTCCCTGATAAGTATTGCTCAGGGGCCCGTAAAACCCTCACTACGGCCCTGTGTCTCAGTCTTTTGGCTTTCGACGCCGAAACAGAAAATTGACTTCAGGCTGACAGCGCGCTGGCCGAAGCTTTTGCCTGTTGTCAAACTTCACAAGCAACGCATACATTCATATGGGAGCTTGTGCATACATAGCACACATACATTAAAACGATGGCTAGAGCAAAGAAATATACCCGTGCTCATCGTTCCGCTGTCGTTGTGCGACTGAGTTGATGCCGCTGTACGCTTTTCGCGGTTTCTAACGAAGAGAGCCGATCGCCTACTTGTGAAACACTTCGTGTTCAGAGGTCACAGTCTCCGCAGTGCATCAAATGAGTAGATTCCGCTGTTTGAGTACTCTATATGTTCGATGCTTAGTGGTGGTACTAGGGTTGCGTATCGAAATACAAAACCCGATATTAATAACGAAAAAATATAGCATAGAATATCATCACTAAGCATCGAACATATAGAGTACTCAAACAGCGAAAAGTAGCGGCCGAGTGGTCTTCGGTTTATTATGACCCCCCGGCCCGAAGTGTTTCACGAGTGAGCGTTCTGCTCTCTTTGGTGAGCAATCCAGAAACAGCAAACAGCGGCATCAAGTCAGTCGCAGAACGATAGCGAAACGATGAGTTTGACAACAGGCAAATGGTTCGGCCAGCGCGCTGGCAGCCTCAAGTCAATTTTGTTTTTCGGCGTCGAGAGACTAGGCTGAGACTGAGGCACAGGGCCGTAGTGAGCGTTTTACGGACCCCTGTGCAATACTTATCAGGGACTCCTTCTTGAATTACCTTAATTAATAAATATATATGTGTTTACCAAAGGAATTAAATTGAACAAGTATATGTACCCTTATGTACCCTCGGCACAGGTTTTTTACAGGTAGGACTATATTTATGATGAATTTAGGTGAAAGAATTATGTCTCGGATTCTTCTGATATTATTTTAATTGAATTTTGAAAATAATTAAAATTATATGTATACACATACATGAAAGATAATTAGTATAAAGTCCTTCAGTAAAAATAATATAATATTGTAAGGATAAATATTAATTTGGGCAAAATAAAAGTACATATGATAAAATAAAAACTCAATTTATTTCCTTTATCTATATCGAATCGGATTTTAATTTTTTTGCAGGAATGTGAGGTAAACGATTTATAAAAATTCAGTATTCAAATCGCAATTTCACGAAAAAGCAAGAATTTGACTACATTAATCAAATAAAAATCATAGCTCACAAATATGAAACTGTTAACCGTTCTTTTCCTTACGTTCCACTCCCGAAAACAGCCGAGAACAGAACAATAAAGCATGCAAACTTGTTCTCTCTCGCTCTCTCTCTTTCTCTGAGTAGCAGACTTGGATTCTATTCATTATACCCTTCGACCATTGAAAACGGTCAAAAAAGGGTATACTAACTTTGTGCAAATGTATGTAACAGGCAGAAGGAGGCGTGGGAGACCCCATAAAGTAAATATATTCTTGCTCAGGATCACAAGCCGAGTCGATTGAACCATGTCTGTCTGTCTGTCTGTCTGTTGTGTCTGTGTAAACGCACAGATCTCAGTTATTATAAAAGCTAGAGTTACCATATTTGGAAGGAAGACTCCTGTGTATTATAAGCAGATCAAGTTTATTTCAAATGTTAGGTGCCACACCCACCAACCCCGCAAATCAATAATTTAATTTATGAAATCAATTTTTAAGCGCAGTATAAAAGATACAACTTTCAGACTTTAACATAAACTAAGCTGAATGAAATATCTACGTAGTGTCCAAATCACAATCCGATCGAACAATAAACACAGAATATTATTTAAGAAAGTATGAGCATAAAACCAAGTGCTTGTGTCGGCTAACAAAGGAGGCAGAAGAGCGCAAATCGCGAGCGCCATCTGTCGAGAATAATTAGAATGCACGTACATATTTTTACAGCAGAACATAGGTCGAAGGGTATCCCACTGTCGCGTGGCGCTCTACTATTGCTCTCGTTTATATTGTATATATGTACATAATATGCGTATAAAATTTCATAATATCCGCACCACATAGAGGTGCCATAGGAACATTCGCACAAAATGCGCGTATTTTTATAAAGACCATAATGTTTTATAGTTCTATTCGATTTGACAACAATATGCAATGAAGTCTATCCATCTCCGTTTTCTGTGTATCCGTATGAAAACGTGGATATCGGAGTCTATGAAAGCTAAAGCTGTTAAATTTCGTGACAATTTGTCCTATGATTGTACTATGATGTAATGTGTATTAAAAATTGTTCCATACTCCCTTTCTCCATCGAAAATGAATAAAATTCGAATTGCAACCACTATTTTAATTTTGGAAAATTCTGAAATTAACATAACCTTCACCCCAGTTTTCCAAAATCCGATACAAATATGTTAGCTGCAGACACTGGTTTCCCTGGTTATCATGGGCGTGGGCGTGACATCGAAAATATGAAATAAACTTAATCAACTTGAAACTTGAATATACAAGAACCCCAGTGCCAATAATAACTGATATCAGTGTTTATCCAGATAGACAGACAGACAGACAAGGCTCAATCGAATCGTTTAGTGATCTTCAGCAAGAATCAATATATATACTTCGTGAAGTTTGCCACGCCTCGTTCCTCCTGTTACAAACATTTCCACAAAGTTAGTATAGCATTTTTTTCAATATTTAATGGTCGAAGGGTTTGAAAAACACCATCTTTTTTCCAAGTTTTTTCTTTTTTATTGAATCTTCCCTTTTACTTAAGAGACTAACAATAAGCTTTCAAATCTTATTCTAAGCTAGCTTATTATCATTTTATGAGATGATTTGTGCTATGTGACCTAACAAATTTAACGCTGGGCTGGTTGATAGTTGCGGTGCAGTCGACTTTGGCTGCATACTCGAAGAAGTTTTCTTGCAAGAAGTTTTCTTTCGATGTGAGCCTAGTTTTTCCTTGTATTTTACTTTTCTCTCTGTTATTGTCTCAATGACAAGTTTTATTTGTAGGTCTCTGTGTATATTTTCGTTCCGAAGATACCATGGAGCTCCAGTTGTGATTCTCAGAATCCTAGATTGTGCTCGCTGTACGATGTCGATGTTGCTTATCGATGCATTGCCCCATAGCTCGGAGCCATAGGTCCATATGGGTTTAAGAACGGAGTTATACAAAAGGACTTTGTACTCCAGGCTTAGGGGAGACCGAACGTTTATAAGCCAGTGTAGATCCTTTGCTTTTAGTCTCAGGTGCGTCGTCTTGGCCTCTATGTGTTACCGACAGGTGAGCCGCTTGTCCAGATGAATACCTAAGTATGTTACGTCATCGGCTTGTGGGATGCGCGTGTGGTTCATAACCAAGGGCGGGCAGCTTTGTTTGTTAAGGGTAAACGTAACCTGTTTGCATTTTTGTTCGTTTACTCGTATGCGCCAATTTGCAAGCCAATTCTCTACACATGTTAGATAGCGTGCTAGTTGCATCGTAGCTTTTACTGGGCATCTGTATCGACTCAGTATTGCAGTGTCATCAGCGAATGTGGATATTGTTAGCTGGTAGTCTGTTGGGATGTCCGCCGTGATAGGGTGTATAGAATTGGACCTAATACACTTCCTTGGGGAACTCCAGCTTCTATAGTACAATCGCTTGGAGTGCTTGAACTACATCTAACCGAGAACACTCTTTGGTATAAGTAAGACTTTAGAAGCTTATGTAAGTTTTGAGGCAGCAGTTTGGTTATTTTAAACATAAGTCCATCCAACCATACTCTATCGAATGTTTGTGCAACGTCTAAGAATAAAGCTGTTCAATATTCACGATGCTCAAAAGCAGTGCGAATTTCTGTTGTGATGCGGTTAACCTGCTCAATAGCTGCATGCTTTGCCCGAAAACCAAATTGTTGCGATGGGAGTGTGTCGTGTGTTTTGAGGTGGGGACTGATTCGTAGCAGTAGTACTTTTTCAAATAACTTGGACAGACAAGTAAGTAGGCTTATTGGCCTGTATGATGATGGCTGTGTTTTTGTCTTTCCCAGGCTTATGGATCCTAACTATAACTAATTTCTTCCACTTTTGAGGGAAGTATCCAATTTTTGTAATAGCGTTGAAGAGTAGGCAGATTTGTAGAACTGAACACATTGGAAGCTCGATGATAATTTTCGGGGTTATTAAATCGAAGCCAGGCGATTTTCCAGTCTTCAGTTGCTCCCTAATGACTTTCGTTATTTCGCTTGGCCGGAATTCTATAGGATCTTGTGGTGCTAAGTCAGATGCAGTTAAGGGTGGGAGAGTAAATGAGTTAGTGGCTGGATTTGGTTGGAATACCTTTTTGAGATGATCAGCGAAGACTCTTGCTCTGTCCATGTCACTACGAGACCAGTTTCCGGTAGAGTTACGGAGGGGTACGGCAGTTTCTGCTGGTGCCTGCAGATTCCTGTGGACTTTCCACAATGAGTTTTTTGTGCTGGTGGGCGTGAGATTCTCGATGTAACGCAGTTGTGCGTCCGCTTCTTTTATCTTAAGCGCTTTAGTAAGTCTGCGAGAAGCTGCTTTTAGTCTACTCTTTGCGCCAGGTGATCTGTGCTCCTGCCACTCCCTTCGAAGTCGTCGTTTTTCAAGCACAAGGAGTTCGGTATCTCGACTTGTGATATTGAACTTTTTACTGCATCCGTGGGTATCTTGTGGAGTTGACGCTTTTGCTGCTGCAACTAGTGTTGATTATAGGCTACCAGAAAACTGATCGATGTCTTGCTTGGTTTCCAATGAGCTAGAGAAGTCGGTATGAGAACAAACATATTTTTTGTACCTCTCCCAGTTGGTCCTGTTGCTTGTGAGTCTATACGGCCGCTCGATGTGTTGCAGTTGGTACAAAAGATTAAAGAGCACCGGGCAGTGATCAGATGAAAGTTCTGAAAGTGCCTCAGCTGTAATCATTGATTGAGATATCCTTTTGGTGATGGAGAGAGAGAGCCGGCGCTCGTCTTGCTCTTTTTGCCGCTGAGCGCGCAAATCGCGTTGGCTCATTTTAGAACTGTCGATATGTTTGTTGTCTATTTGATTTAGCTTTTGTTTTAATTTTATGTTTCCACACACAACAAAATATTATAGATTAGCAATTTAACATTGCTAATAGCGTCTTTTCCCTGATATTTGTATTTTATTTTATTTTATTTATTCACTTCACTTAAATAAATTGATTTTGTACAGAGCTCGATAAAAGTACGTCTTACCCCGACGCGAAAAACACCATCTGCACTGAAACAATCGTTTGATTGCAAATCTTTTCAGCTGTTGATTATAATGTATTCGCTAAAATATCAAATCTCAAATCGCTGGACCACTACAATACAATATAGATCTCCATTTCACACAGATACTATATGTATAAGTAAATATCCGAATTTTATAAATTTGAAAATCTTTTCATAGTAACTGTGAACTTTTATTGCTGAAGTTAAGGTAGGATATCTCAAAAACAACACTTACACTCACAAGCAGAAATATTAGATTCTGATTAGATTCCAATTTCAAGGATAAGTACAAAAATGATTCATATATATGCCGAGGAAGACGTGACTAAAAACTTTGTCGCAAATTACCGATTTGTGTGAGCGTGGCATCATTAACTTAATATAGAAGTTATTTTAAACCTACATGACAAATTTGGGCTGTCCAGCTTTTACCATATAAAAGTCGACACTCCGACGTTAAAAAGGATGAACAAAAAGTCGGACACGTCTTTTAACTCGGCAATTTATGATAACGGCGCCCACGCCGCATTCTACCTGCTTAATACAATTTTATATAACATTAAAATACCTAGCTCTTAAAAACAAAATATCTGGTTTTATGTAGGTACATACTATCTACCTTGGCCTACCACTGCAATGTGGTAGTGGTCGTTTTTTCTACATCAACTCCAGTTTTAAAGATAGAGAATTTTCGTAGTGTATTACTAAAAGTATGACTGAATGTTGGTTTTGTTTTAGTCCACGTCCGCTTTATACTTACAGAAATAAATATAAAAACAATAATTTATTAATATTCTTTGGCTCGTGTTGCGGTCCTGCATTTGTGCAACTCAATCGTATTCCAACTTTTGTATTGCATTTTATTTCTAATAAATTTAGTATATTAAACACAACCAATTGTTAATACTGAACTAAAGTTACAGACCACACAAATTACAAGTTCATTACTTAATAAAAGTCTAACAAATACATAAGCAACACGTCAGAAAATGTTTGTATTAATAATTTATATTTATATATTATATTTTCAAAATTTATTTGTTTGGGTACGGTTTGTCAGAAAATCGCCTTTGAAGTAACAGAAGATTTTTAAACACTAATTAATTTTCAGGAAATAACTACATCAACTTTGTCAACCTTAAGCGATAATTTAACTGATTTTTGATTTTTCAAGTTGTTTTAAATATGGTTAAAAAATATGAACTTGCACAAACTACATATGTGGATCCTTGGTCAAATTTTCAATAGTGGAAGGGTACAAGATTATTATTTACAGTGCTCAAAAAGTTAAAGAGTCAATTAAATTATTTTTACAGCGAGCATTTATTGGTCTCTATTTGAAAATTGAATTTGACCTAGAAATGCGTTGCCTACACATGAACATATTTCGCCGCGCTGGCACATAAATATGCTTGTTCTCTCACGACTTTGTTCTACTCATCTCTCTTATTGAAGTCGAATCCTTTCATGATTAACGCATGCGCGTTCGGAAAGGCAGCCCCATTCATGTAACACGTTTCGCCCTGGTACAACTTGGTCAAGCTGTCTTTGTATGAACATGCCACCCCCAAAACGCCGCACATTTTTATGGGTCTGTCGCGATGCGTGTGTTTCTCCAAGGTTATCACGTAATAATTATACTCTTCGACAAATAGAAATTATCAAAAACGTATACTAATTTAGTCCAAATGTATGTAAGGGGTTGAAGATAGGACCGAAAACGGATATATATAATTCTTAAGTAAACGGTGTCAGTCTGGCCGTATGAAAGTCTCGATCTCAGAGACTTAAGCCACCATTACCCGATAAAAATTGAAATGTATGCATTTTTTTAGTTTGACTTTTAATTTTAAGTGTATAATAATATCCTCTACAACAAATGTTGGTTCGGTTTATTCTTGTTAATTCCAGATTAAATTATATTACAAATATTACTTTTTTTAACTTTTCTACTTTATGCTTAATTAATTTAAATTTGTTTTTATAAATAATTTTATTTTAATAATGTCTGATTTTAATTCAGTGACTGCTTTTGTCGACTTTAAATACAACGAGAGCAACAGTCGTGCAAAACGCGACAGTGGGATACCCTTCGACCTATGTTCCCGTGTAGTTTAATTTGTTGAATTCATACACATAAGCATATGCACATGCTATGAAATTAATCCCGACAGATGGCGCTCGCGCTTCTCGCTCGCCCGCCTCTCTTGTTAGCTGACAGAATCACTTGGTTTCATGCTCGTACTTTCTTAAATAACTTCTGTGTTTATTGTTCGATCGGATTGTGATTTAGACACTACGTATGTATATATTTAATTTAGCTTAGTATATGTTAAAGTCAGAAAGTTGTATCTTTTATACAGCGCTTACAAATTGAGTTCAAAAATTAAATTATTGATTTGTGGGGGCGGTGGGCGTGGCTCCTAACATTTGAAATAAACTTGATCTGCGCCGAGTATATAGGAACCTTCATTCCAAATTTGGTGTCTCTAGCTCTTATAATAGCTGAGATCTGGGTGCGCATCTGGACATCCGGACATCCAGACAGACAAACATGCCTCAATCGACTCGGCTAGTGATCCTGAGCAAGAATATATACTCCTCCACGCCTCCTTCTGCCTGTTACATACATTTGCACAAAGTTTTTTTGTGACCATTTTCTTTTTTGACCATTTTCAATGGTCGAAGGATATAATAAAATAAAACGAGGGCAACAGTCGCGCAAAATGCGCAGTGGGATACCCTTCGACCTATGTTCCCGTGTAGTTTAATTTGTTGAATTCATACACATAAGCATATGCACATGCTTTGAAATTAATCCCGACAGATGGCGCTCGCGCTTCGCGCTCGCCCGCCTCCCTTGTTAGCTGACAGAAGCACTTGGTTTTATGCTCATACTTTCTTAAATAACTTCTGTGTTTATTGTTAATTCGGATTGTGATTTGGACACTACGTAGATATTTCATTCAGCTTAGTATATGTTAAAGTCAGAAAGTTGTATCTTTTATACAGCGCTTACAAATTGAGTTCAAAATTTATATTATTGATTTGTGGGGGCGCTGGGCGTGGCACCTATCATTTGAAATAAACTTGCTCTGCGCCGAGTATATAGGAAAAGATTCCCAAATTTGGTGTCTCTCTAGCTCTTATAATATCTGAGATCTGTGTGTTCATCTGGTCATCCGGACATCCGGACAGACAGACAGACAGACATGGCTCAATCGACTCGGCTAGTGATCCTGAGCAAGACTATATATATTCTTTGTGGGGTCTGCCACGCCTCCTTCTGTCTGTTACATACATTTGCACAAAGTTAGTATACCCTTTTTTGACCATTTTCAATGGTCGAAGTGTATAAAATACATATAGTACTTTCAAATTATTCTCGACAGATGAAGTCGCACTCGCCTGCCTTCTTTGCTAACTAACACAAGCAAATGGTGTTATGCTCATACTTTCTTGAATAACTTCTGTGTTTATTCTCCGATCGAAATGCAATTTGAAGGGTAAGTAGATATTTCATTCAGTTTAGTATATGTTAAAGTGAGCAAGTTATATCTTTTAAAAAAGTGCTTACAAATTGATTTCAGAAATTAAATTACTGATTTGAGGTGGCGGTGAAATTTGAATTTTAAAAAAACTTGATATGCGCATAGTCTGTAGAAAGCTTCATTCCAAATTTGGTATCTCTCGCGTTTATAATAGGTAAGATCTGTGTGTTCATCTGGTCAGACGAACATCCCGACATACAGACAGACATGGCCTAATTGATTCGGCTAACGATTCTGACCAAGAATATATATTATATTACATTTATTATATTATATATATATATATATATATATATATATATATATATATATATATTTTTAGGGTCTGTCACAACGAGTCACAACAAGTCTGCCACGACTTGCCAGGGCGCCCGACTCGCCAGGGCCCCCGCATACCAAAACAATAACAAGAAATAAAAGCTAACCCTCACGCAACTTGGACGACATTATAATTCCCAATAGTATTTAAAAGCTTGATCAACTGATAGTATACAGAAACCGTCATGTCAAATTTGGTGTCTCTTGCTTTTAAAATATATAAAACGAACGGTCTGTCCGGGACAGATGAATATTCCTATTATGTACTAAATATTAATCCCTTTTGTTGGTTGTAAAGCACAAAGGGGAACAAATTATTGAATGGATTGGTAATATTATCAATCGCAAATAAAAGACTCAAAAACATGGCTTTCTCAAAATCTATTGATAATTTTATCAATGTTGATGCGAGAAAAAAATTTATGTAATTAGTATTCAGTTTTATGGAGATCTGGCAACCCTCTCAATTTGACAATCACACTTATTTAAATATATCTGTTTAACTTATCGATATTCTTTTAATCATCGTTAAATCCTCTTTCGATTGATAACTGTCAAGCACGTGACGCTGCGTAACTTTTTAAATCTTAACCATTTAATCAGAATAAATCTTAAGCGTCAAACTGCATCCATAGAATTTTATTCCATAAAGCGTCTAACAAGCGTCTCTTGTTCCCCACAGTTTCTTAATTTTGAAGTATCAAACATTTATGTTGTACAAGAGTCCCCGAGACTGATGCTGCACAAAATATACTGAGTATTGAAGTAGGTAGCGGGTATATTTCTACCGAGCACTCTAAACTGTTGCTTTTATAAGTATCTTACAACTTAAAAAATAAAATACAACGGCTGATATGTTAAATAGCCGTTTTAACAGCGGACAGATAAAACATGACTAGTTCGACACGGCTATTAGAGTTGGTTGGAGATGTATTCTTCACGTCAGAATACTATATATACATATATAAATGAAATATATTATTAAAACTATATTAATGTGTTTGCTTGCAACTTTATATACACACACTCAAACATACGCACGCGTGTGAATACTTTTGCATTTACATATGTACATATGTATCTACGCACTCATAAGCACACAATCAGAACTGATATTATGTATCCTTAGAGTTTCAATTGTCTTTGAGAACGCAATCAGGTAACTCTAGAAACCGGTTGTAGTGTTTGTTGAAGTAACAAGGTATTGGTATCAAACCTTGAAATATTACTCGTTTGCATAAGCTGTGTTGCGTTGGTGTTGTTCACGAAAATACCGCATCACTCAATACCGCTAATACCGCTAATACAAATTTACATACATTTACAATATACAACATACATATTTACGCGGGATGTTTGTGAGCGTGCGTAGTAGTAGTAAAGAGTAAAATCCATAGAATACTTTTTGGGCGAGCAACTCAAAACCTTAATGCGCACGCATACAGACATAACGACATACATTTGTCGAAGAATGCTTAAATACTCATTCGGTTCTTAAATATTCTCTTTTGCTTTCATCACTCTCTTTCTCTGCTACTGTCACATACACTCTATCCCTTTCTGTATACCTCTCTCTCTGAGGATACTTTATTGAGCTCGTTTAAGTTCATGTCAGTGAATTTATATGGTTGCGCTAATACGAGTAAGAGTAAAAAGAGAGTAAGAGTTCGCTCTTTGACTTTTTGGCGTTTACAAACCAGACCACATACATATTTATGTATGTATATGCATAATTATATGTGTAACGGGTGAAGTTATGTATGAATGTGAATACATATATACATGTTATATATATATATATATATATATATATATATAAAATTATTTTCTATATTTGCGTTGAGTAATTTGTGGTTTACAATATTTTCACATTATTCCCGATTCCATTTCCGGCATTTGTGCGTTTCGTGATTTGCCTTTTTATATTACAACACTCACATTTATTCTTACATTCTTCTATATCCAGACACCTTTGATTTATTTCTTTCCAACAACATGTATTTTAAGACGAATAAATTAATTAATGCCGTGTGAAGTATATTATTTTGTTTGCACATTTAATATATATTTTATTTTTTGGATGTGTGGATTCATTTTTCATTAAAGGCGTAACTTCTAGTATAGTTATTTTTCATTGAGCTTAAGTCAGAATTATTTTGGCGCTTTGCGTAAAAACGCATCCACATTCACCAGGTTCACGCACCGAACTAACATTGAGAGGGCTGCGCTCTTTGCAGCAAATACCGTGAAGAGCAAATTTCGGACGTTTTCGAAACCTTTACTTAGGGGTGCGATACTAGCGACAAAAAAATAGTTTAAATAGGAGTTTATTGGTAAAAAATTAACTCGAATACAACACAGAACCCACAAAAATCCCTTGAAAATAATTAGAAAATCAGGGTAATTTATTATATAGAGAAAACAAATGTTACCATATATACATTAATCATTTTCCGCGTAAATTTATGATTTATCATTATCATTTAAATAATAAGGAAACAAGCATAAAAGTTACAGTCGAGTGTGCTCAACTGTGATATACCCGCTACCCTGCTGAGCAAAACGATTTTTCAAATTTGTAACTTATATTTGTAGTTCATGAGTTTCATACTTTAGGGAGCGGTATAGAAATCAGTATTTCTTCAAGTTATTTTTAAATAAATTCTTTATTAATTATTTGATCGCAAACAAATTCATTTAGGCGTTAACAGTTATTATGTTCACCAAAAATGAACTGTCCTGGATTAAAATTACACATACAAATCGGTTTTAATACGGGTAGTGGGTATAATAATCGGTAAACGATTTATGCATAAACCACACGATACTTCAATAGAGCTGTCGATAGTATCGATCATATCGATGGGAGGCGGGATCCATCGATGGCGTTTCTTAAACATCGATAATATCGAGTGCATCATCACTGTTTTGACGAAAAATTAAAATTCTGGGAAAATTAACGCACAAGTATAAAATAAATTAAATGCAATGTATAAATTTGTTACTATAAACATAAATAATTTGCATAAATATTGAAATTACTGTGCATAGATAAAGGCAAACTGCCCAACGATGCAAACTGCGAAAGTTAAAAGAGCCAAGAAAAGCGAAAACGAAAATAACACAAAGTGTTGATTTAGATTGTTCTCAGCTCGTTATAAAAGAATATTGGATTCCTATTTATTTTAAATTACTGCAAATTTTTGATGTCCACATATTAGATCTCACGATCCTTATAGAACTAATCGAGATAAGACGAAAGTTTTCCACTTAGTTTGGGATATACGTATAGCCTCCGTTAAGTTCCGATTTCCCATCCACATTCTCAGCAGATATGACCAGTGTGACCAGTCTTCAAAAAGTAAAATTATCCTTATTTCGATTCTTGACTATGGTCACTAAGCATCGAACATATAGAGTACTCAAACAGCGGAAAATACTCATCTGATGCACTGCGGAGACTGGGACCCCTGAACACGAAGTGTTTCACAAGTGAGCGATCGGCTCTCTTCGTTTGAAACCGCGAAAAGCGCACAGCGGCATCAACTCAGTCGCACAACGACAGCGCAACGATGAGCATGGGTGCATTTCTTTGCGCTCTGCGATCGTTTCAATGTGTGCGTGTATGTATCCACGGCCTGCGTATGAATGTATGCGTTGCTAGTGAAGTTTGGCAATAGGCAAATGCTTCGGCCAGCGCGCTGGCAGCCTGAAGTCAATTTTCTGTTTCGGCGTCGAGAGCCTAGAGACAGGCACAGTGGCCAAAAATGGTTTTTTTGCGCGAAAATTTTAAAACTTTTGAAAACATGTGACTTGTTCTATGAGGATCATTTTATTTAGTAATTACATATTTATGTATTCAGAATTTTTTATTTTAATTCATAAATTTTGTCAATATTGGTAAACTCATAAACTCATATACAAAAAAAATTTTAATTGTCACAACTTTTTTTTTATATTATATTATAATTTTGGTCTACAAAATATAATATAATTATGAATTTTCAATCCATGTTCTCAAAAATTAAACATAAATACACATGTTTTCTGATGCTAAAATATTGCCGCCAAATAACCATTTTGGTTCACTGTAATTCGGTCTCTTAGCTCTCGATGACAAAGACAAAAACAAACACACAGTTGATTTCACGCTGGCCAGGCCCGTAGCTAAAAGTGTGCAGGGTGTGCGGTACAACAAGGGCTCTGAACAGTCAGGGGCTCGGATACCAAACATAAAAATGTTATTAATGCGGATATATTTGTAAAATTTAATTCCTTTGGTAAACACAAATATATTTATTAATTAATGTAATTTAAGTAGGAGTCCCTGATAAGTATTGCACAGGGGCCGTAAAATCCTCACTACGGCCCTGTGCCTCAGTCTCTAGGCTCTCGACGCCGAAAGACAAAATTAACTTCAGGCTGCCAGCGCGCTGGCCGAAGCATTTGCCTATTGCCAAACTTCACTAGCAACGCATACATTCATACGCGGGCCGTGCATACATACACGCACACATGGAAACGATCGTACAGCGCAAAAAAGTACACGCATGCTTATCGTTCCGCTGTCGTTGTGCGACTGAAGCAGTTTTGATGCTATGCACAGTTTGTACTGAGTGTCGAACAGCTGTTCTGTTCTTCTTCTTTCCTGGGGTACTAGGTCCGAAAAATCAGCTGGAAACAGCTTTAGAGCTGTTTGACGTCTCTATGTGTTCATTGCTTAGTGGTCTTAACACTAAGCAATGAACACATAGAGACCTCAAACAGCTCTGACGCTGTTTGAGGCTGATTTTTCGGACCTGCTGCCCCAGAGAAGAAGCAGAACAGAAGCATTGCGAATAAAGACTTCGGCTGAACGCTCGACCGGGGCAGCTCGCTATTCGGCTCTCAGTACAAACAGTGCATAGCATCAAAACTGCTTCAGTCGCACAACGACAGCGGAACGATAAGCATGCGCGTAATTCTTTGCGCTGTGCGATCGTTTCCATGTATGCGTGTATGCATGCACGGCCCTCGTATGAATGTATGCGTTGCTTATGAAGTTTGACAACAGGCAAATGCTTCGGCCAGCGCGCTGGCCGCCTGAAATCAATTTTGTGTTTCGGCGTCGAGAACTGTTTTACGTCTCTATGTGTTCATTGCTTAGTGCTATAAGATATTGTCGCGGAACAGATAAGTTGGCTATCGATATTTAGTTAAGTAATTTGTCACCGATAGAGGGCACTTAGATTTAGTATTTTATTGTATGCTTTTTTATCGTTGTTGTAATTGGTCACACCGATTTAACTAAGAATTAAGCTATGCTTGGCGCGTCAGATTAGTTCGTCTTAGAAGTGGAAATGAATCGATGTTAACTGAATCGATTTATTTCCAAAAATTCAAGGAAAAAATCTATGTATATCGATTTAAATCGAAAATTTGAAATAAAAAAAAACTGTTTTTTGCTGGAAATTATAGAAAAAAACGTGTTTTTGGCTTGAAATTAAAGAAAAAATATATACAATATAATGAAGACCTCATATTCTTATTAAACAATTACCCCGAACTCAAAATTCTACAAAAACAAATGCTTATCTGCTTATGTATATATAATAAATCAATTCAGATATTTTAAAAATAACCAGCTCCCAAACTTTCCAAAGCAAAGATTCTGTGTACTTTCGTATTAAGTATCCCAAGCCAAAGTTAAAGGAAGAAAAAAATTAAATTTCTTTATTGCGGGACATGGAGTTTAACCGTCGGTTAATGCAGCGAGTCCGCAATACTTTCTGCAAGAGGTTGCTAGAAATTGTGCGCAAGAACTTATCTCCGGAACTGTCACAGAATGTAACACACATCGAGGTCACTCTGACATTGTTGTCATTGAAGGAATGCTCGTCGTACGTCAACAACTATGGAGCGTCAAGGAAAAAAGGTCGCGATTTTTCGGCGAACATCACCAAACACTTATAGTTGCTCAGCCCAGGGTCGCGCCGGCCTCCGGCAGCGCCTGTGTGCGGAAAATGTAAAGCGCCTCTTTTTTAACGAATCATCATAAAAAACGAATTTAAATTTTTAATGAATATTTTTTAGTTGTTAATTTTGACTGAAAACATCATTTGTTTTGGTGCAACTAATGAGCTTCATAATAATGTAAAAGTTTTGCGAGAAATTCCAAAAGGTGAAATTTTATGATATTCAATATATTATTAATCGATTCCAAAACAATCCCGGAAATTTCATTAATTGCAGCCCGGTTCCCATTTCGCGCACTGTGCAACATTGATTTCTGCTCTAAAATCCCAGGACGATCTTGTTTTGATAAAGGGAGAAGTCAACACCCTTAAACAAATTTTGCACTACGAGTCCTTTGTTTGCGCACTCTTCTAAGTACCTACCCAACAAAAGAAAAGCAAGAAGTTCACAGCTAACATCGAAATCTGGCCTAGCTGCTCAAATTCAACCATCCACATTAAAGTAACGCAATTCAAATGTAGAAAAAGTGTTCGTGCTATATAGTTCAGAATCGGATCGACATTAATTATGCAACTAACAAGAAACAGAGGCGTGTGTACAGTTTCATCAAGATAGTTTGCTAGCTCGCCGTACAACGAAAATAATTATAGTTTTATTAATGTTTTTGATAGCGTGCCAAGTTAGAGTTTGATGTACTAAGAAGATTATATAATAAAAACGGTTGGTTAAGTGTAAACACAATAATAATACAAATAATTTTTATTTTCTTAAACGTTTTGTTTCTCGTTGAAATCGAATCAAGGGTAAGCGTACTTGTGATATTATTTAAAATCAATTCAAAACTGTAAAATAATTGTTGCCTTAAAAACTACAATAAAACTTAGTTAGATACAAACATATATTCATTTTAATATTTGCATATTTTGTGCACAATTTGTTTTCATTCCTGCCTTAACTTATGAACACCTTATATAGTTTAATTTTAAAAATAATTAAATAATTTTACTATTGTTGTTTTGTATATGCGTTTCTTATAAATAGCGATTTTAGAATTTATACACTTATATAATAATATATTATATGCAATGTGTATACATATGTGAGTCCTCAACGATTACTGTTTGCTTGTTATGCATATAGTAGTATATGTGTGTCTATGTGCATGTGTAAACATATATGCATTTCTATATACAGATTGATTTGCTTAGCAAATTATGGCAAATAAATCTACAATAATATGAAGCAAATACACTTGTATTTAAGTATAGTTCTGTTAAATATTTATATATATATTGGCTTGTATTTTTAATTCTAATCATGTTCATTTCAATTTTGATTGCCATTTTTCTCATTTCATCTGTGACTAATGTGGTCTGTCTTCCCATTTGTATTTCTTAGTGTTTATAAACAAACTGCCATATATATATACATATGTACATATAAAGAACAGATTATATGCTGTTATTAATCTGGAGAACAACTCAATTTCAATTTGAAAATGTCCACAGGAATATCCAGAATTAGTTCTTCCACAACTAGTCAAATGTTATTAGTTTAGTCAAGTGGGTTTTGTTAAAACTAAAGATTAGTGTGTTAATCGCGCCAATGTGTGTGTTAATAAATGATTCTGTATGTACATGTGTATGAGTGCCAGTTTGTGTTTTGAGGATTTTATCTAATACATGGAACTAAATCTGCTTTCATATGCAATTCTCATATGTTGTCTATAATAAATAAATTGTCCAACTTTAAGCTGGGATCTGTTTCTTGCATCCGCATGTTCAAAGCGAAAAATAAATAATCTAAGGTTGAATTCAAGAGCGGGAAATAGCTAATTTGTATAGCTGTATGTTTACATAGAATGAACATTAAAGTATATATATTATGCGATTTGTACAAATAACATCCGCGTTTTTGCGGTTTTCTTAAATTATACGGCGCGAGTTGAAAGAAAATCAATCTAAACAAACGTGAGCGTGAGAAACGTATGTGAAATTTCAATTAGATATGCGTTAACATAAGAATTAGGAAACTAATAACTTTTGCATAACATAAATAATTTATAATGTTGGATATATATGTATATTTATGAATATTAGAAACACTTAACATTTAGATCTGTTAGGGCGGGCGTTTGTGAGAGAGACAGGGGTAGGTTGAGAAATCTCTGTTTAAGCTAAGTGTGTCCCGAAGGTTTTATTGGACTCTCCATTTCCAATTGATCTGATTGCAGCTGATTTTTAGATTTGTCGCCGGCTGGTGCCATAGTTATTGCTGTGACCTCTTCCTCATCGCCAAGATACTCATCATCGGGTTTCTGACTCGAGGCTGGCGGTGTAAGTACACTCTCCGGAGCACGCAGTGCCGTTGCTGGCGAAGCCTGAGTTCTCGCCCGCATTACATGCAAAGCATTTTGTGTCATAAGCAGTTCATCCTTTAAATATAATAAGACCTCGATTAGCATTGCATTCGAAAGCGTATACAGCAACAAAAACTGGATTAAATACTTACATACATATCCATTGTGGTTGTGTGAGTCTGGATAATATGCGAATCGTCGGTCACAATGTTCGGGCAGATGTGGGATAGTCCGAACTTGTTAGTCACTTGCTCGTTCTGTTCATTTAACTGTAGGTAGGGCGCCTTGTTGGATATGACATTGAAGAATGGTTTCATCCAGCGGACACACGTCTCGATCGCTTGCCAATCAAGTCCTGAACATCGCAAAGCGGTCTCACTAAATCGGAGAGAAAAACGAAATACAACAATTGTATATATAGCATTACTTATAATATAAAAAGAAAGCAACAACCGAGTTTGCTCAACTGCTTTACCCCATCAAGTCAAGCACTAGCAATAACTACTATTTATCTTATTTAAACGTTTCCAACAAAATCAGTAATAGTTTGGACGATTCGTGATTTGATAATATTAAGCCACATTGTCACCAAATTTGATAAGGGGTATCAGTCTTACAGTCTCTGAGTCGTAGATTCTTATAAGGAATTGATCTAATCTTTGCTCTAAATAATTTTGAGAATTTATAATAATATCTGTATATCATAAGTAACTTACCGATTGAATGCATGACTGATGGCGGCTGCGGCCAAAACCGAATACGAATAATTGGCCATGCCCACATCCAGGCTACACAAATCGAGTAACTGAGAAGTCTGGACAAACTCATAGGTCGAAAACTGCGGATAGATGAAGGCATCATCAGCTGCCTCGCCAGCAGCACCCACCACCTGTTTACCAATTCTCGAAAACGAGGCCGGAGTTAGATTGTTAACGTTGAGCTGCATGTAGATGCCCAGCCAAGCAGTTGGTGTGACCGGACAGATATGCCACCTCAGGGCTTGCAGCAATAGTTTCTCCTGCTGCAGTATGTCGTGCTCTGTGCACGCTCCGTCCGTGACATAAGCAAATTCACATATTTTGGGCGGATATATTTCCTCCACTTTGGCAGCAACAAAGAGACAAGTGATGCCAATTAACTGCAAATGCGTCTTTTGCACTTGCCTGGCTCTAGTCAAATAGCGATCGAGATAATCAACTGCCAGGTAGTATGATTCGCGATGGAGCTTGTAAACCTCGCACACCTCGTTCAACCAATCCAAAAGTATTGCACGCATACGCGGCTGCAGTCCAGGATGCTCCTCTAGCATGGTGCAGCTCCGCAAATGTGAATCCTCTTCATCCCGAGTGCACATTTTCTCCCAGACATCTGCAGCATTTGCCCAGGACAATGCCGGCAGCGGGCACTGGCGCAACGTCTTCTCGAGTGCAGGTGACAGGCATTTGTAATTATTATGAGCCGTCACAACCTCCAATGAGGTCAACTTGTTAACCGAGCGTTCGCCATTCCTTGACTGATGCATTTGTTGTGTTGCCGGTGTACGTTCTCCATTCTGACTACAGCCAGTGGCCGTTGAGGAAGCAGGCGAAGGAATGGACGAGGTTATTTCCTCCTCGTCGTCATCCTCGTCGAAGGTATACTCTTCGCCGTTGCCATCATCTTCTTTCGACACTTCTGTTCGCCCAGTTGAATAACGCACCACTTTCGCTAGCTGCTTAGCACCACGGTCCGGACTAGGCGGACTGTCTGGACTGTCGGGCAGAGGACTGTGTGACGTCTCGGAAATTTCGGCTGGGGGTGAGTTGCGTAAGCTAATGGCTTCATGGACATTAAGGGCATTCTCCGTCGGGCAGTCCCTTGACGACTGATTGCTTTCCACCTCACAGCTGTAAGCAACCGCCACGCACTGTTGACGCTTGGCCGAAGGCGGCTCGAAACCGAGTTCAGGATCCTACCAAGGGTAAAAGAGAAAATCAAATCAGTATGTTAACTATCAAAAACTATCGTAACAAAAATTTATTCAACATTTTCAAATATCGATATCTTGGTACATATCTCGGTTATCAAAAAGACAGAAGGATATAGCTTTGTCGACTCAACTGCTGGTACTTATACAGTATATTTGTATTTATACACATTTTAGGGTCTTCCACCACTTCTGTTACATAAATTTTGGTTCAAATTCCCTGAGGATTTGTACTTTTGTCGATTAGCCAAAATCTCAAAGGCTTACTACCCGCAAATGTTTCCTGTTTTTGTTGTATTGAGAGCTGGCAACCCTCTCAGTTTGACAATCATACTTATTTAAATATTTACTTTAAACATATTAATCTGTTTAATTTATCGATATCTTTTTAATCATCGTTAAATCTTTCTTTTTCGGCCGCTAACTGTCAAGCACACAACACGTGCCGTTCCGTAACTTTAAAGACTTATACATTTAATTTCAATAAATCTTAAGCATCAAACACCATCCATTGCATTTGATTCCATAAAGCGTCTCCCAAAACTCTTGTTCACCACAGTTGTATAAAATAAAAGGCTTTTTTTTACGGTTTTTATACAACAGTTCTTAAAACCACAAAATAGCACATAATTTGTATGCATATCATTTTCATGGTTTATCATCTTGCTTATTGAATTCAATAAACTGTTAAACTAACTTGACCCAGGAATAAATATAGACAGTCAAGTAGCAGTTAATGTAATGTACATACATACATTTGTGTAAAGAGTTACTTGACAGACTATATATATTTTAAAAATATTCAATACTTTAATAAAGCAGTGAGAAAGACGACAGCAAATACAGCATTGCAATCTTTATTAATATATATTTTTAAATTTAGCTTTTTTTTTTTGAATTAAAACATATTGTCTTCTTTTTGTCCTTTTCTCCGTTTTCGCCCGTTTATTTAGTACGTTTTTTTCATTTTTTGAAAGTTATGAGTGGAACCTTAACCTTACTTTTCCTAATATTTAATTTTCGTGAATCGGTAAACGTGAAATTCAAAACTGAATGAAAGTCTTTAAAGTGAATTTTATAATATACATTCAATCTTCATGATGCACATTCATACATATAAATCATATAATGAAATCTTAAAGATAACTTTGATGACTCTTCAATTACTGTATAGGTAGTGATATTGTTAAGTTTAAAGACAAGGATATACGGACAGGGCTACATTGATTCGTATATTGATGCTTACGAAGAATATGTACAATTTTTGAGCTCTGCCTCGGGTCCTATTGCCTGTGACTTACATTTGCAAAAACTTCAGTGGGCGAAAAATATACAAAAAATCATAAAAACGAAATAAAAATGTATAATAATATACTTATTCGACATGCAAAGTACTGTACATTTATTTACCATTTCAATAAATTTACGTTTCTGTTGCAACTTCATAATCACATAAACATTAATTTTCAAAAAATAATAACGAAAACAAGAGGGCTATCTGTATTAACTCAATAGCAGGAGCACTTCAACATAAATTCACAACTATTTTAGTGATAACAACAACGTTAGTGATAGCAACAAAAAAACACGCGATCCTAAGTTTGTTTAAAAACACTTTCGTCTCTCTACTGAACGTACATACAAACAGAAAGAGAGGAAGTGTGATAATTTTATTTTACTAACGAGAAATTTTCGATTAACCGTAGTTTATTGTTCTGTACACGATAATAGTTGGTTCACAATTTAGTTTGCTGTGTTTGCGCTTTTTTGGGCTCGGCTTTGCACTTAAATACTGTTCTTTTTTTTTTGGCGGTTTTCTGTATTACTTGCTTTACTTGTTTGATTCTTTTATTATTTTTCTACTCAGCAGGCACTAATTATTTTTCTGTTATTTTTCGCTTTCTGCCTTTGCGTACCAAATGCTTCGCCTTACGCTGTGCAACTGAGCTGATCGCCGGTCGTTCCAGATCGTCGATCCACGAACCCTTATTGTTAACTTCGTCGTTGTTGTCCTGCCCGAGTTTTTGAGGGGTGGATTTTCCTTGGCATGCAACACAACGATTAAACAGGGTCGACTCTGCATTTCTCCCTCACATGTCTCTCTCTCTTTCTCGCTTACTCCCTACAGCTGCATTTTTCTTAAGATGTTCGTTTTCTTGTTTTTGCATTGCATCTCGTGTCTGAAAGTCTATTACCCCGAGGTAGAGTGAGAAATCCCTTTTGATAATTTCTTATTTGCTGATCCCTTCTACAATTATTTTTGTCACTTCTTCAGGTACCAGAGACAACGACAGTAGTCGCTACCTACTATCTACGCTACGATTCTCCCCATCTAAAAATATTTTCGCGTTTAGCTTGAATGTCAAGATCTTTCCAAAGCATGCCCAGGAGTTTTTTTCCATCAATAATCTTTCAATATGTGTGAGTATTGGAACTATGAATTGACTAAGATACTCCCAACACATGCAAAAACTAATATAAACATATAGAACGGTTGATAATTACATAGATCACAGTATTATTATATAAGGAAGAGTATTTTAGTTTACTTTAAAGTGGGTCTTAACTTTAAACCAAAGAGGGTTGTTACTCAAGTCGAACAAAAGTAAATAACATATCTGACGAAAATATTTAAGGTAGCCTTAAGATTAGCATATTCCGTTGCGGCAGCTGATGTAAGCATCTGAATAGTTTTTACTTCTACATTTACATTTCGTAGAGCCCACGACACCTAAACATTAGTCGAATTCTAGAGAGAGTCCATTTTTGAAAAGCCAAATAGCAGCAGATGATGGTTCAATGGTTGTCCCCGACCTAGCTGCGACAACGTCCCTCATATCCTTCTCGTTCGCCTATTCTTGTCCTTTACTTGGCCATTGTATTGCACTCCATGATTCGGGGTTCAGTAAGTATGTGTGTCGGGATCTTCGTCTATAGTTGCTCGCTTGGCCTTATAAATTCCGAAGCACCTTTTCTTTCTTTCTGCCTCTCTCTTCTTCTTCTCTCTCTCTCTCTCCCTCTCCGTTCTTCTCATTTCCTTGTTTGAGGCGCTGTCGTTGCTTAACGTACTTTATACCTTTGTGTGGGTCCAGGTGCAACTTTTGTTACTGCTCTGCCGCTGTGAGTGCCTGTGTACGTAAGCATGTGTTTGTATGCAAGCCTGTAAGTGTGCAAGCCTGTCTATTTATGTTCGTGTAAATGTTTACGATTTCGTATTGAGCTCTAGGAAAATTCCTTGCGCTTGCCGCGTTCACCTAGTTTTTACACACACCACCACCAGCAGCTGCAACATGTTGTGGCGTGAGCTAATCGCCTGCTTACATTCATCCCCATCAACCATTAACTATGATATAATAATATAAATAACTCCAAATTTATTAAACAAAACTTTATTATTATTCCTTATTGAAAATTGACGAAGTTTGCGGAAATGTATGTAACAAGCATTAAAGAAGTACGTCTCACAGCGAAAATCATAGGTAGGAATCATTGCCGGAGTCGATTTAGCAACATCTACAGTTTCTCAAGTATCTTTTTACACATATATACATAAAATTAACATGTACATACATATGTGTAAAGAGTTACTTGACTCACTGTATAAACATATCTTGACTGTAGCTTATGTTTCTTCCTTCTTGTATAAATGTTGCATATCATGCAAATATTAAAAAAATAAAAAAGTATAAGTATTTGAAATTTTTTTTATGTCGAAACTATGAAAAGCCACGAAATGAAAGATTAAACGAAGATTTTACGTCAGCAAGGGCACGTCAATTTTCCCTTAATTACAGCAGAAGGTGCAATCAAATAAAATATAAATAATAAAATAATATAAATAAATTAATTTTCATTTCATGTGGTTTTACGGGTTTTAAAGTCGCATGCAATCTCGACAATATGATTAAGATCACTTTGATATTCTTACAGCATATGCTCAAGTTATATTGCAAAATTGATAAAAAAGCATTTGAATTCAAGAGTTTTTAGAACCAACAAAATGTTGTATTAGTTTGTTTGAATTATTCTAGAAATCAAAAAACAAACAAATAAATTACTTAAATGTATTACTTAATTGTTGCAGAATTTACTGCGATTGTAAAATATATTTCAAGCGACACGCAAATAACCATAATTAAGGACGCAAACATAGCATCCCACAGACAGATGACAGATTGCGGAGCGAAGACGGTAAAGAAAAAGATTACAGGAAAATGATTTGCATAAAAGTCTAAAGGAAATCTAATGGGAAGGGGAAGAAGCCCATTGCGCAATTAGATAAAAAACTTCTAGTCCCATCGCGTTGTCCCATTTCCTGAGACCGGTAATACAACTCGGTAGAGTACAATTTTTCATTTACCCGAATGTTTCTGCTGCATATGTTGTTTCGATGAATATTTAATTAAATGAAAAGGCAACCATTTGAGTGAAATGATCCTTGGAATAAGGATGACTTCAACCCTCTTTCTTCGTCTTGTGGTTGAAATAACCGCTCGTACGAACCATGCGCACATCTCCATGTCTAACAAAGACCATCCCATCTTGATCTAGTTATTCAGTTCGGGTACCTCTTCACGCACGACGAACTCGTCTAACGTAACAGATAAGTATCGCAGATCCTCAGGATAATTTTCAAACTTCTTCGGGTTTAACGAACACTTATTAGAGTTGTGACTTTCAAGTCCTAAAGGAAAGAAGGCCCCACTGCGTGGTAGCGTTCTCAACTAAACTAATCGTCTGTCTTTGGTCCGTCCTTTTGCCTGATAGTGCTACTGTGCATAAGCTGAACATATTTTTTCTGCGTTAGAGTACCGGCTCAAGGAAAGGCGTTGACGCAAAAACATTCAGAGGGAAGAACAAAAGAAAACGAAAGGTAATCTTCGGCATAGTTCGATGATTTTATAGACTTGCAATTTATGGCATGATTCATTACCGATTATTCCAATGCCATTTATAGTTCACAGTTTTTAAATGTTGTTTAACTAATTATTAATAAATAGCGGAGACATAAAATATTTGTCTAAATTGTACTCTCGAAGAGGGTGTATTTGGTTTGCCCCGAATAATGAGTCAGATTTTTACCGCTCATGTAATCAAGTCGTAATTGAGCTTAAATGACCTCGTAAAAGTATTTTTTTTTCATTGGTTTGATAGTAAAGTATATTAGTTAATTGAAACAAACATTAAATAATATGGACCGTACACTATCGATTCAAATAAAGATTTTATTTAAAAAATCCTTTACAAACAGTGTGTATGACGGTAGTCAGCTCAGTCGACATGACCATAAGATTTATTTGACTAGAAGCTGGTTTAGTTATTTGTTCAATTCAAGTCAAAGTCATAAAGTTGTATCTTTTACAATAACGCTTCAAATCGTTGAAAAAAATGAATTAATTGATTTGCGAAGGCGGTGGGTATGACATCAAAATATTTAAATAAACTTGATATGCGCACAGTTTTCATAAACCTTTATGACAAATTGAAGCTCTTTAGCTCTTATAATAGCTAAGATCTTGACGTTCAATTAGACAGACAATACATACATTTGCAATATTTGTTATGCATACATTTGTTATCCCCTTTATTGACAATTTGCAATGATCGAGGGGATTAGCGTATTTATTATTACATACATATGTAACTTAGCGGTATCTTGGAAATAAGTGTAACCCTTAACAATTTTTTTAAATAATTTCTTTGGAAATTACTTGTTGTAAACTAATGAGAAATTACTCGGACGGGGATATTTATTGTGATCACCAAAAATTAACATTCTATCATTATTACTGTATTTGGACTACAATAAATTTTATTCCATCATGGCTCACCCTAATTCTGTATCTACCTTAATGGGAGGTTTTTCCTTATTTAGCCGTAAATCAACCAGATTAAAAAAAATATTGCAAGACAATGAAATGACCTTCTTATTTTAAGCTCAAATTTTGCTTATCATATGAGACTTGAACAAAATATTATTTTTAAGAAATGGGGGCGTACACAATTACGAAACTTAAGCATTTTTTAGTAAACCGATTTGTATAGTTCTTGAAAAATAATTGAATTCCTTACGTATTAACCCTAAATGTATGTGTGTAATAAACGTTTGTGAACAAAAATGCGATTTTGACCAACTTTTTATACCCTTCGTTTTTATATTAACCTCACTTAGGAACTACAGATAAATAAATTAAAGTGTTAAGAATGTATGAATTTGTACTGAAGCATGTTGGTTTAAGACGCTCAAAGTGGAAAGCTATGTATCGGATCACACATATTCAAAAATTACAAACCTTCGTTTTTTTGCAAATACAAATATAATTTGATAACCTACTTACTATATATAATATATATCTTTACTACCTTTACTTACCTTAGTTGAAGAGCAACGTTTACGCTTTCCATTGCTGCTGGCGGAGGAAGTCATATTTCTGTGAGTATCACATGAGCACATATCTACCGATCTACAAACAACACAACTCAAACGACTATTATGATCTTCTGAGGATGTCGTTGTTACTGTTGTTGTAATTTTTGTTGTTTCTTCCGCTACTCCGCTGCTGCTGTGGGTGTTGGCGGGAGTGACTACTTGATGCTTCCTGAGTTCATTGTTGCTGCTGGTTGTGTTAGCCCTACAAAACACGAGACAAAATCGTAATATTCAGAAAATATTTGATGAGAGCTTCTTAGCATCAATTATATAAAATTCAACTTTAGTTTGAGCAGTTTAAAATAAGTCCACTCGACTTTAAAATGTATGCACACTACATATGAAGTAGAGAAGATAGAGACTTGAAATTTGTGGTATATTACTAAAAGTATGCTTGAATTTCGGTTTTGTGTTAGTCCACGTCCGCTTACGGAGATAAATATAAAAACAATAATTTATTAATATTCTTTCGCTCGAGTTGCGGTCCTGCATTCGTGTTCCAACCTTTCTATTGCATTTCTAATAAATTTAGATATGTAGTCCCTTTTAAAGATGCTTCTAAATAACATTTTCCCAAGTAAAATTTTTTAAAACTATTTTTTGGTGATTATTGTTGACTCAACTCAACTAAATTACAAATTCAATACTTAATTAAAATCTAACAAATACATCAGCAACACATCAGAATAACAAATTTACTGCCGAGTTTTGGTGATTATTGTTGACTCAACTCAACTAAATTACAAATTCAATACTTAATTAAAATCTAACAAATACATCAGCTACACATCAGAATAACACATTTACTGCGGAGTTTGTATTAAAAACTTATAGAACAATAATTGTTTTTTTCCATTTTTAAAATTTATTTTTTTTGGCACGGCTTGTCACAGAAAATCTCCGTTAAAGTAATGGAAGCTTTTTATACCCTTCGATCATTGAAAATGGTCAAAATAGGGTATACTAACTTTGTGCAAATGAATGTAATAGGCAGAAGGAGGCATGGCAGACCCCACGAAGTATATACATATATTTTTGCTCAGGATCACTAGCCGAGTCGATTGAGCCATGTCTGTCTGTCTGGATGTCCGGATGACCAGATGAACACACAGATCTCAGCTATTATAAGAGCTAGAGACACCAAATTTGGGATGAAGGTTCCTATATACTCGGCGCAGATCAAGTTTATTTCAAATGTTAGGAGCCACGCCCACCGCCCCCACAAATCAATAATTTAATAATTTATAAAAGATACAACTTTCTGACTTTAACATATACTAAGCTGAATGAAATATCTACGTAGTGTCCAAATCACAATCCGATCGGACAATAATCACAGAAGTTATTTAAGAAAGTATGAGCATAAAACCAAGTGCTTCTGTCAGCTAACAAGAGAGGCGGGAGAGCGCGAAGCCCGAGCGCCATCTATCGGGATTAATTTCAAAGCATGTGCATATGCATATGTGTATGAATTTAACAAATTAAACGACAAGGGAACATAGGTCGAAGGGTATCCCACTGTCGCGTTTTGCGCGACTGTTGCTCTCGTTAAACACTAACTTACAGTAAATAACTACATCAATTTAGTCAAGGGAATAATTGAACTGTTTCTGAAGGCAGTAAAAATCAATAAAAAAAAATTTTCTATTAGTTTTAAATGTAAAAAAAAATTATAAACTTTTTAAAAATTGAAACAACTTATAAATTGTAAAAATGGCAACTAAATTGACTTTTTTCCCATAATGCTATGTATACAAAATACAAAATAATAAAAACTATAGGATATAGATGTTCGATTCAAATGAAATGCACAAAATACGTCGAGAGCAACAGTCGAGCGCATTGACGGTAAGATACCCTTCGACCTATGTTTAAACGTAAAGATTACTTAACTGTACAATACCCTGTACTCTTTAACAGCTGCATACATTGGCCAAGCACAGATGTATGTAATATTTATTTATTTATTGATATATTATATATATTATATATATTATATAGTAATACAAATTAGATACTACAAATAATACGTTTCTTCTCTTTACTTTAGTTCTACTTTCACAAAAAAAGAGTTTGATGTTCTTGCAACATGACTAACGACAGTCCGACTTGACCGATCAACGTCTTCATTTTAAAAAGCAAACCGACTTGTCTGCCTTTTACAACTTCTCTTCCACTGCGACTCAACGACTGATTTATCAACGACTCTCTCGTTCGACTTCAACTATTTTTATACCCTTCGACCATTGAAAATGGTCAAAAAAGGGTATACTAACTTTGTGCAAATGTATGTAACAGGCATAAGGAGGCGTGGGAGACCCCATAAAGTATATATAATATATTCTTGCTCAGGATCACAAGCCGAGTCGATTGAGCCATGTCTGTCTGTCTGTCCGTCTGTCCGTCTGTCTGTGTGAACGCACAGATCTCAACTATTATAAAAGCTAGAGTTACCAAACTTGGCAGGAAGACTCCTGTGTACTATAAGCGCCCCCACAAATCAATAATTTAATTTTTGAACTTAATTTGTAAGCGCTGTATATAAGATACAACTTTCTGACTTAAACATATACTAAGCTAAATTAAATATCTACGTAGTCCCCAAATTACAATCCAATCGAACAATAAACACAGAAGTTATTTAAGAAAGTATGAGCATAAAACCAAGTGCTTCTGTCAGCTAACAAGGGAGACGGGCGAGCGCGAAGCGCGAGCGCCATCTGTCGGGATTAATTTCAAAGCATGTGCATATGCATATGTGTATGAATTTAACAAATTAAACTACACGGGAACATAGGTCGAAGGGTATCCCACTGTCGCGTTTTGCGCGACTATTGCTCTCGTTTAAACTGACTGTTCGATTAGTCTTCATTACTGCAATTCTGGTTCTATCGATAGGCGCCAGCAGCGTTGCCATCCGTACCATAACGCTGCCATCACCTCCATTGTTTACATTCGTGTGTGTGCATTTGAACGCAAAAATGCAACATTTAGATATTTTTTCATATTTTTCGAAGTTTTAGCTCTTATGGTCTGTAAAATCGGACAATAGTTTGTAGGGTCGGAAATGTCTCCTAAGGTGCGTTGTAAACTCTTCGCCAAAGTTATTATACCCTGTGCAAAGGTATAAAGATGGTTACCCGAATTCCGTTATGGTCTGCAGTGTGAGGGGTCAAATTCTACCCATACCTACAATTATGTCGCACACTCTAGACTGCGAATTATGTCCATTAAATGGACTATCACTTAAGTGATCAAAAAATGAGCGAGTCCAGCGACCCATCGAGTGCGACTGTTGCAAATACCAACGGCCAAATGACAGAGTAATTATGCAATTATATTGAAGCGCGCTGCAGTTCATCGAACGGGGGACGGGGCAATGTTAGACTTAATTATAACTAAAAACCCACAAATGCGGCGCCGTGTCCGCTATGCCAACATTACAATGACACGCAATGACAAAATAAAGGATGTCAGAAAGCTATAGTTGAGTTGGCTAACCTACTACCCTATATAGTAGGTAGTAACAAAAAGCAATAATGCTTAGAATGTTGTTAAAACTACACCCCTTCCCGTGTTCAGGCTAAACACTTTTCTAATGAGTTTTCTTGCACAATTATTTGATAATTCTGCAGTACGAACCAGTAAGGAAATCAGCAGTCGCGCGACACGCGACAGTGGAATACCCTTCGACCTATGTTCTTATGTACATATGTATGTGGGCATATACATACATATGCACATACTTTGAAATTATTTCCGACAGATGGCGCTCGCGCATCGCGCTGGCCCGCATTCCTTGTTAGCTGACAGAAGCACTTGGTATTATGTTCTTACTTTCTTAAATAACTTTTGTGTTTGTTGTCCGATCGGATTGTAATTTTGAGAATACGTAGATATTTCATTCAGCTTAGTATATGTTAAAGTCAAAAAGTTGTATATTTTATACAGCGCTTACAATTTGAGTGGCGTGGCACCTAACATTTGAAATAAACTTGATCAGCTTATAGTACACAAGAGTCTTCCTACCAAATTTGGTAACTCTAGCTTTTATAATAGCTGAGATCTGTGCGTTCACACAGACAGACAGACAGACGGACAGACAGACAGACATGGCTCAATCGACTCGGCTTGTGATCCTGAGCAAGAATATATATACTTTATGGGGTCTCCCACGCCTCCTTCTGCCTGTTACATACATTTGCACAAAGTTAGTATACCCTTTTTTGACCATTTTCAATGATCGAAGGGTATAAAAAGTAGAAAAGCCACGAACACTTTCCTGTTGCCGCATCCATTGGAAATTGTTCTGTAGCGAAATGTGAAATGTGGATAACTAACCATCGTTGTATTTCATTTGACAGCTGTTCGATTGGTGCATTTAGATTGTCGCACTTGGCTTGTCATTCAACTGGGCGCGGTAACTAACTACTACTGCGGACAGTTGCTCCGACACTTGCGGCATGTCGGGGTCAGGGACGAGATGTCATTAGATAAATATCATTGCTGGCCGTTGGTACCGCGCCGTCACCATGATGATTCGAGCATATGATTCTAAAGGAAACGCACATGCCACAGGAAGTCAAAAAATATCGAAATTAGAAAATAAACAGTTGGGCAATTTTATACGGGCTGTTAAGGAAGACAAATTAAGGATCTACAACGAATTCCTGTGTAAAGTATGATGAGGGGCGAATATCAATTGGACGTAGTTGAGTTAAAAAACGTTATTTGAAATTTATATAATTATAAAGACAAACTTGATTAAAAATAAATCAGAAAAAGCCGGATGTCTGGCCAAGTGTTTTTCTTCGGGTCAACTGTACACCGCAACTCGAAACTATAGGAAATGTTTTAACTTATATGTTTATTATCCGATTGGTTAATTATTTATCTATAATATAAGCATATATATGCCAAAACAAAAAGTTGTGACTTGACTTGATTAAACAAAGTTATAACAGCCTTCTACCCTTAGGGAAGCGGAAATAACAAGAAAGAAAAACCACCTTTGCCAGGTTCTATGCAGGTTTTGGGATTTGTCTCCTCCAATTAAATAATACAAAAATTAAAATATGGGTAATTGTAAACATGTAGCAAGACTATATGCTGATATTGATATTGGGAAAATTTTCGTTTTCTAGATATTCATAGAATTAACTTTTTCGAAGACCAGTTCAGGCTCGCATTTTAGCGAAACGTGATGGAAAATTTTCATGCAATTCATTTTAATTTGCTATGTATTGATTGCTGTTAATAATACATTTAGTTTCACTTTACAATATTAAGTTTTTTTTTTAAATTGATCGTTGATGACTGTCGAATTGGTTGTTTTTCACTTTAAAAGTAAATTAAAAGATCATAATATGTATAGTAAAGAGTGACGCACGTTTCGTGTTTTGTGTCACTGTCAAACATCTGCAGTTTGGTTTATAATTTAACCATGAATCATCTTACAAACGAACAATGCTTGCAAATCATTGAATTTTTTAAAGAAAGTTCATCGCGCGCTTCTTTCATTTTATGATCAGTTTAATCGACACACTGTAACTAAATTTCGCACCAAATTTACATTGTTGGACATTTTAGAGTGAAGGTCACCGAGAAGCATTGTAAGAGCTACCAATGCATCTAGAACCAGTAGGAAAAGCAACAGTCGCGCGGCACGCGACTGTGGGATACCCTTCGACCTATGTTCCTATGTATGTACACATATACATATGCACATGCTTTGAATTTATTCCCGACAGACGTTCACGCTACGCGTTCGCACGCCGCCCTTGTTAGCTGACACAAGCACTTGGTTTTATGCTCATACTTTCATAAATAACTTCTGTGTTCATTGTCCGATCGGATTGTAATTTGGAGAATACATAGATAAATCATTCAGCTTAGTGTATGTTAAAGTCAGAAACTTGTATCTTTTATACAGTGTTTATAAATTGAGTTCAAAAATTATATTATCGATTTGCGGGGGCGGAGGGCGTAGCACCCAACATTTGAAATAAACTTGATCTGCGCCAGATACACAGAAACCTTGATGGCAAATTTGGTGACTAGCTTTTATAATAGCTGATATCTCTGTGTTCATCTGGTCAAACGGACATCCGGACAGACAGATGGACATGGCTCAATCGACTCGGCTAGTAATACTGAGTTAGAATATATATACTTTGTGGGGTCTGCCAGGCCTCCTTCTGACTGTTATATACATTTGCATAACGTTAGTATACCCTTTTTTGACAATTTTCAATGGTCGAAGGGTATAACAAGTCACAGTTTGGTACGATTTATGGGCTGGTGGCATCATTGGACCGTACTTCTTCAAAGATGATGCGAATCATAACGTAACTGTGAATGGTGTCAAACTATTTCTTTCCCAAAATGCCAGAGCTTGACTTGTAGGACATGTGGTTTTAATAAGATGAGGCCACATGCCACACTGCACGCGTAACAATGGACTTATTGATAGGCGAGTTCGAGGAACTAGATCGCGCGATTTAAATCTAATGTCAAGCCCGCTTCAATTGACGCATTGGAGGACAACATTGAAGCATTTATTCATGAGATACCGGCTGAAATGTTGGAAAGAGTATGCCAAAATTGGATTAAGCAGATGGACTATTTGAGGCGCAGTCACGGTCAACATTTACATGAAATAATCTTCAAACATTAAATAATATGGACCGTACTATCGATTCAAATAAAGATTTCATGCATTTCTCTGAATTTTATGTGTTTTTTTTTTTAATAGCTACAATAGCTCTTAAAAAATCACACTTTTGTAAATTGTTTAAATATAATATAAGCTAAAGATAAGGTAATACCACTAAGCAATGAACACATAGAGACGTCAAACAGCTCTGACACTGTTTGAGGCTGATTTTTCGGATCTGCTGCCCCAGAGAAGAAGCAGAACAGAAGCATTGAGAATAATGACTTCGGCTGAACGCTCGACCGGGGCATTTCGCTGTTCGCCTGGGGCAGCTCGCTGTTCGGCTCTCAGTACAAACAGTGCATAGCATCAAAACTGCTTCAGTCGCACAACGACAGCGGAACGATAAGTATGCGCGTACTTCTTTGCGCTGTGCGAGCGTTTCAATGTGTGCGTGTATGCATGCACGGCCCGCGTATGAATGTATGCGTTGCTTGCGAAGTTTGATAACAGGCAAATGCTTCGGCCACCGCGCTGGCTTAATTTTTGTTTCGGCGTCGAGAGTCTAGAGACTGAGTCACAGGGCCGTAGTGAGGGTTTTACGAGGCCCTGTGCAATACTTATCAGGGACTCCTACTCGAATTACCTTAATTAATAAATATATTTGTGTTTACCAAAGGAATTAAATTGTACAAATATAGCCGCATTAATAACATTTTTATGTTTGGTAACCGTGAGCCCCTGACTATTTAGAGCCCTTCTGTACCGCACACCCTGTGCACTTTTAGCTACGGGCCTGGCCAGCGTGAAATCAACTGTGTGTTTGTTTTTGTCTTTGTCATCGAGAGCTAAGAGGCCGAATTACAGTGAGCCAAAATGGTTATTTGGCGGTAATAATTTTAGCATCAGAAAACATATGTATTTGTTTAATTTTTGAGAAGATGGATTGAAAATTCGTAATTATATTATATTGTTTAGAGCAAAATTATAATATCAAAAAAAGTTGTGACAATTATAATTTTTCTATATATGAGTTTACCAATATTGACAAAATTTGTGAATTAAAATAAAAAATTCTGAATACATAAATATTTAATTACTAAATAAAATTATCCTCATAGAACAAGCCACATGTTTTCGAAAGTTTTAACATTTTCGCCGCAAGATAACCATTTTTGCTTACTGTACCTGTCTCTAGGCTCTCGACGCCGAAACACAAAATTGACTTCAGGCTGCCAGCGCGCTGGCCGAAGCATATGCCTGTTGTCAAACTTCACAAGCAACGCATACATTCATACGCGAGCCGTGCATGCATACACGCACACATGGAAACGATGGCAGAGCGCAAAGAAGTACGCGCATGCTTATCGTTCCGCTGTCGTTGTGCGACTGAAGCAGTTTTGATGCTATGCACTGTTTGTACTGAGAGCCGAACAGCGTGCTGCCCCATCCGAACAGCGAGCTGCCCCTGTCGAGTGTTCAGCCGAAGTCATTATTCTCAATGCTTCTGTTCTGCTTCTTCTCTGGGGCAGCAGGTCCTAAAAATCAGCCTCAAACAGCGTCAGAGCTGTTTGACGTCTCTATGTGTTCATTGCTTAGTGGTAATACTGTGACTATCGATAAGAAACGGGCAATCGATATATTGAAATCGACCGTGCACAATCGAGGAAGTGCGATCACTCTCTCGAGAAAAGAGCCGGACGAATGGACGTAAATGAACTAAAATAAAGAATATATAAGTTTTACACTTAATAATATAATCTGTAATATTGCATGCTCATTGGACAAAAACCTTTAATGCACTGCTTACAAATCATCTTTTGCTATGTCGCACACGCCAATAGTAAGTTGATAAATAAGTCGTAGTTATTAGCTATCGCATCGTTTCTTTTACATTTATTTTATATTCTTTGATTATAAACGGAGATTTAAAAGAGCGAATATCAATGCATTATGAATCTCTTTATGAAAATGAATCAAAACAAATGTGAAGTAGAAATGTTCAAAACTGAAAGTTGTCTTTTAGTCGACTTTGCAATGAAATATTTCATTAGTAAATGTAAAATATGCTTATGGTTAAATTTAATAATTCCCTATCAAATTATGTGGCATTTGCCTGGCTGCTTTTGACTTTTCTGGAGAATTACCCAAATAACATATATAACATAGAATGGTCCATGGGAATATACAAGTTTTAAAGAAACACAGTAGACGACGAATGTCATTGCCCAGAAACACAAACAAACTGGCTATTTATACAAACCAAAAATGCGATTTATGCCTGCGCATGCTTTAAGTTAATAAACCTATTGTGATTAAAAATTCACTTACCTTTTAGCATTTAAATCCATAATTGTACGGCCCTCAAATGCCGCTACAGTTGCAAGTTGAGAATAAGAAACTCGGACTAAGAAATCTCCTTGAAATGCAGTAACTGTAGTTTAAGTTATGTAAAGAAAACTGAAAATATGTAAATAAAAATATAGCAGAATGAGTTTAAAAATGTTTAATACAAACATAAAACAATTGTAAAGATATCATTAAGCCTTATCGCCTCACGTGTATTGAATATTCGAGTTGTCAAAATTACCATTTTACAGGTGAAATCTGTACATCTATCGTACACCTATTCATAAGCCAAGCCAAGAAAGTAAGAACGACTAAGCCATGTTTTGATTAATTTCACTCTTTTTATCCTTTTTTTAGAATTGTTGTTTGTATACCATACACACAAAAACATTTTTTTAATGAGGTATATTGAAAATGGTCAAATGAAGTATGGAGCGGGCACTAGAAGGCGTGGCAGACCCCACAAAGTATATTTATTCTAGCTAAAGCTCAGTTATTATGAACGCCAAACAAACCAAATTTGGCATGAATGTTCCAGTATACCATACGCATAAAAAACAAAAAAAGGCTTTTAAGAAAAGGTCAGTAACAGCATGTTTTTCTATAAATATAACGAGAGCAACAGTCCCGCAAAACGCGACAGTGGGATACCCTTCGACCTATGTTCCCGTGTAGTTTAATTTGTTAAATTCATACACATATGCATATGCACATGCTTTGAAATTAATCCCGACAGATGGCGCTCGCGCTTCGCGCTCGCCCGCCTCCCTTGTTAGCTGACAGAAGCACTTGGTTTTATGCTCATACTTTCTTAAATAACTTCTGTGATTATTGTCCGATCGGATTGTAATTTAGACACTACGTAGATATTTCATTCAGCTTAGTATATGTATGTCAGAAAGTTGTATCTTTTATACAGCGCTTACAAATTAAGTTTAAATATTAAATTATTGATTTGTGGGGGCGGTACCTAACATTTGAAATAAACTTGATCTGCTTATAGGACATAGGAGTCTTTCTGCCAAATTTGGTAAATCTAGCTTTTATAATACTAGCTGAGATCTGTGCGTTCACACAGACAGACAGACATGGCTCAATCGACTCGGCTTGTGATCCTGAGCAAGAATATATATACTTTGTGGGGTTTGCCACGCCTCCTTCTGCCTGTTACATTTGCACAAAGTTAGTATATCCTTTTTTGACCATTTTCAATGGTCGAAGGATATAAAAATACTCTCGACGACAAGGGCACTTTTACTATCTGAATTAATGGAAGGTTTTTATTAAGACCAGTATTCCTTTTCGAAATAGCTGAAAGTATTATCCAGAGACCGTAAAAATCACCCATAAAAATTAAAATTCAAAAAATAATAATTATGTGTTGACTTTCATTTTTTCGTTTAAAAAATAATGATTATTTGTTAAGTGAAAAACATTTCAATTACAAAATAACGATTATTTGTTGAGCGTTATTTTTTTCGATCGAAAATATCGCTCAAACTAAGATTACAACTCTTATAACAAAGATACCATATACAAATTTTTATGCAGGCTTAATTTAAAAAGTGCTCCAAATAGTATCAAATTAAATTATTTTTTGGCTATTTGACCATTGGTTTTTCTTTAATAAAACAAGAGCCAAAATCAGGCTAGAGAGGAATGGTAACGACCGAAACATTAAGATGTTCGGTTCTGAATTCAAAGGCATACAAAACGCGGCCAATTTAAATAATTTCTGGTCTAAATATGCCGGTAATCTTCCAGAAATGTAATGGAATACCTTTTAACGCCACTCAAAAACTACAGATACCATATCATATCTGTTTTTTCATATAGACGCAAACTCGCAAACTCAGGGCTCAAAATTATGTTGTTCGAAAAAATTAATAATTATATAATAGCATAAAATTCAATAAAATGGGGTTTCTTAGTTTAAATCAAAGGTCTAAATATATAATAAAGCATAAAATTCAATAAAATGGGGTTTATTAGTAAAAATCAAAGGATAAAGGATACGAAAATTATTGAAATGGATACTCCTTGGTTCACTTTATATGTCTGCATCAAAGTTTTCCTAAAAACTTCTTTGGTAAAGGAATAATAAGAGATTGACCGATTCTATTAATCAAAAAAAATATCGCTCAACAAATAATCGTTATTTTGTAATCGAAATATTTTTAACTCAACAAATAATTATTATTTTTTGAGCGAAAAAAAAAATCAGGAAATTTGGGATCACTTCGGATTTGCCAAGAGTAGCCAGTGGAAACCTTCTCGTGCAATTTTTTTTCTTATCCGACATTTCTAAGTAGATGATTTTTTATTTCCCTGAAATAAATAAATTATTGTTATATTATTATAATATTGTTTTCACAATTCTAACTGATTATTCCTATGAAAGCTATAGTTGACCGAATTTATTGAAATGAATAAAGTTTACGTCACTTAGATTGGCAGTAATCAGCTAAGTTATTTCGAAAGTCAATGCTGGTCTTTAATCAAAAACTCGCATTGGATCGATTTTCAGATTGATGTTATACGGGTCTGATTTTAATAAAATTTTACAAGCATATCAAGTCCGATGTTGCAAATTGCACTTAGTTATTTTTTATTGTCTGACATATCTTAAAAAATAATAAAAATCGGCCTACATATGGTATAACAGCTGAAAAGCTGGTGTGTGAAAAGTTTCATCAAATTAATAATACAAGAGTGCAAGGGTATAAATATTACAAACAAATCATTAAACACCCTTGGAAAATCAAAACGACTTCGGATTGCTTTTTCTAACACGATAACATTTACGGTCAATATATGGACAAGTTTGGGATTACCATGTCAAAACTTAATAGGGGGTCATAAGCGGGTCATGCGATATATGTTTCTACACGTAGGTTACAATTCTTCAAGAAATTTTGCACAAAATGGGGATTAAGGTCTCCCAATCAGAACTTAACAAACAGTTATTAGAATCATTAAAGTAACGTTTTTCAGCTCTGGAAGTTTGTACAAGCTTCCTAGACCTCAATTGTCCCAGAGGTATTTCAAAAAAATGTTGGGTTTCATGCATAGACGCTGTACTTGAGTTTTACGCAAAGGTTTTTCTACAACGTTTTAATTTTACCGTTTTTAATAACTTTTTCCTAAAAAATAATATTTAAAAAAAACTTAAAGGGAATTATCTAACACACTCCTAATATTATGAGATAGGCATCTGTTTGTCATTATATAGTTAGCTGAAATAGATCTCATATCCTAGCTATTATAAACACTACAGAAACCAAAGTAAGCATGAAGGTTCCTCAATACGAGGGGCAGATCAAGTTTATTTCATGTATCTGTACATGTGCGTAAGAGCGAGAACACAATAAACGGCTAAAGAATTTGTTGTTAGGATGTGTTATTGTCTTTATAAATGTTTACGAAGGATATCTTACTGTCGGACGCACTCGATTGTAGCTTTCTTTAGTTGTTCTGTTTGTAGATTTGTGTGTGCGTGTGCAAAAATGCGTAAATTATGCAGGGAGCGCTAAGAGAGGCAAATATGGAGTTGAGAGTAAGCCAAACAGAAAACAGATCCCATGTTTATTCTCCCTTGTCTCTTGAAAAGTGATCATGCACAAAGTGATCTGCTTGCTGGTGTATTGCTAATAATAAATTCTAATTATTATTTACAATTATTTATAGATATGCCATTTTTTGGGGCCCTTCACAATTGATTAGGTTTAATTTGGAATGCAGTACCAGCAATATATATTTATAAATACACGATACCAGCCGAATATAATAATCTGCAGTCGAATGTGTTGTTATATACTCCATCTACCTCCAAATATACTTCTTACACAGACAGCTTCAATGTTCAGCATATTTTTGATTGCATACTTGCAGGCGGCAGTCCTGTGCAGTAGGCGTACCACTAAAATAATTTTTAAACTAACTTCTATTTTAATAATCCAATCGCAACCAATTTATAAGAAATCATTCGGATAGTTCGATTTGAATATTCTAAACATATTTTAAAACAATAACATAATCTGTGTGCAATCAATAAGACATATTGCCACAACAATTTGAAGTCCTATCTAAGATCAAAGGGACACACAGACAGTTGGACAATACTTGGGATGATAATGCGAATAAAGAATATTTGCTATTACTTTGTAACGTCGGATATGCCTAATTATTTCTGTTATATAAACCCCTACATAAAATTGGAACTTTGAACTTACTTTTTCTGTACTTTACATTTTGTATTGGGAATAAGTATTTTGTTATAACGTGACTTTATTTATAATTAAACATGGGAAACCCCCAAACACACTTTCATTTTAAAAACAACGATGCGACTGGCAATTATATTGGATATGGAAATGGGCGCGTTCCAGACTTCACAGGGTATTTTCACGGAAATTGAGCATAAAGTTAGGGTTCCCTCACTACAAAATAAAAATCTTACTGGCAAATTTTATAGCAAAAAAAGTTATTTTTATGTGCCAAAGAAATATACGGAGGGGAGCAATACCACTAACACAGATATTCTTGGAAGTGGTCGCAAATAACGTTATTTTCACTATCATTCCAAAAAATATAGGTGGTCATTTTGTCATTATAATCAGAGCGTACATTTTAAATACTCTTATACTTAATATACATATACTAAATGTTATTGTTTGCTGTTTTTTTTAAACATAATTCTGTAACAACACGCAACGAATTGCGCAGTCACCTTCAATGTTGACTGCGGCAGCGACGCTACATTCTTCTCGTTATTCTGCTTTGAGCGGAAGAGCGAATTTCGTGGTATGAGTGCGTATGGCTAGAGAGTGTTTTGTCAAAGAGAGCGGAATCATACAAATGTATGTGCCCGAGCTATGGGTGTGCGTGTGCCATTGGTCGTGGGGAAAAATGAAGAGAACACAAATAAAGTGGCGCGAATAGGGCATTTAGATGGCGCATTTTTTACCGCCTAAAATCCATATTGATGGCGGGAAAAGTGCAATCAGGCGGGTGAAAAGCACCAAATGTGCGAATTGATTGGATATAGGTAAGCGAATCTTCACCAATAACGAACGAGTTGTAGAATTATATGTTTAAACATTGCACAAATATTAACTGTTGACAATTAGGTCACCAAAATCTAAAGTGACAGTGGAGCACAGTTGAATACAACCTTCATATGCAGAAAAACCAGCAATGCAGTTTTGCTATTGCCACATCTAGTTATCTGCCGGCCTGTGGTCTATTAATTATATATAAATATATACATATATTATAATCTGCGAAGAGTGCACCATTTCTAACAGAAGATTTGGTTAACCTTTCTGTTTTATCGCTAACAATTTATATTAGAACTTGTTATATTTTTGAGCAAATGTACCAAATGCAAAAGACACGACGACGATTGGAACACACACTTATGCTGTTATTATACACACACAATGGCATTTCTATCCCACACTTGTCACACGCGTAAATTATCGTATCATATTCACATTATTTTTACGTTGTTTTACCTAAAGTGATTAGTATTTATAGAGAACCAATTGACTAGTTCTTTACCAAACATAATACGATCATTTGCCTTTGGAATTGAAACTTAATTTGCACTTGAAAAATAAAATGTAATACGTCGTCACACACCGAGCACGAACTTTACCAAGCAGCAGCTGAGCAGTGATCAGAAAGAATTGGTGGTAAGGCAACGACGACGACAACTTGTCAGTGAGAGAAAAAGAGAGCCGGCGTCGACTACGACGTTGGTAGCGGGAGAGCAACTTACATATGTATGTATGTTCATAAGTGCTAGTGTGTGCAACAAACACACTGGCAATATGGGTTTGTTGTTGTTAGTCCAATTAACATTTAACGAGAGCGCAATGATCAGAGAGTGCAAGAGCGCAAAATGCCACACAAAGAGAATGCGTGAAGTAGTTTAAAGTTGAGAAAGTTGTTCTTTACTCACAGTGGTTCCTTCCAAAATCACCGAAACATTCCTTTACTCCTTCACTTGAGAATTGTTATTGAATGAAAGTTCCTACAGTGACGCCTCTGTTAAACATGGTCTGTGTATGCGTGCGAGTGTGAATACATGAGTCAATCAGCTGTTCTGTGGCGCTCTTTTACCGAGCATTGCGCGGTACATCTCTTGGGCTGCCATCTTGGCAAAGAAATCATGCTAACAAAATATAATTATTTTCCCTCTTCATTTTGAGAATAACGTAGATAAAAGAGCAAAAGATGCAAAATAATGATATTAATATTGTATAATCAAAATTTAGCAAATAAAATGAATTAAATGAATATGAAATCACCAAATATAGGTCACTTTAATAAATGTTTACATTCAGACTTTCTACACACAATCATTTGAGACTTTCTGGCAACGCCGCTCGCAAGACAAACAAACAGCCCAAGGTTTGTTATTCCGAGCGCGTTAAATTGATACGTTTTAGCACCAACTTTAATGACCTTGTATATCTATTTTCTGAATGAAACATTAAACGTGGTGGTATACTGTAATGAGGGCAGAGGTCGTAGAACCTAATTTGATTATTTGAACAAATATTATTGTACAAATGAACACGTTATCAATGAACAAAGTTGCAAATTTCCCGCGCGCGGGAAGCTACGCCAACGTCAGTCCTCTCTCCCAAGTGACAGCCGTGCCGATTGCCCACTTGGTGAACAAAAGAGCGCAACAGCATAGACGGCGTTAACAGTGACGCCAACTTCGCCGCCGGCTGAGACTTTCATAGATATCACAGAGCACAATGCAAATGTAAAAAAAATAAAATATTTAACAAAAATCCATATCAACTATCGGTTGGGATGGAATTGCAAAAGGAAAAAATTGAATATAGTTCATACGAAAGGCATCACTTCTAGGTTCAAAGCTTGACAATAGGCCACAATGGGTCACTCACCTGTTTGTGGATGAAGACTTTTAACGCCTAGTGGCTGTAAAGCTCAAATTAACTTTATATCGGTAGCCACGCGTACTGTGACGACAGTAATTAATTGTCGATATGATCCACGCGGATGAAAATAAATAAATTGCCTTCACACATACAGCAGCTCTACGTCCAGAGTTGTACGCCTTTTAACCTTGTTTGCCGAACACTAAACCAGTCGAGTCCAGCGCGTTGTAATTGTAGCTGACATGTTATTAATGCATCTGTGTGTTGTTCATTACTAGGCTCACTATTTTAGGACTAACGAATATTTTTCAATTACTAATAAATGAAGTGAATGAAGTGCGATGCTGAGAGAACCTTCTCTCTTTATCGATATCGTTTTATAATAAAGAGCACTTTTCTAGTGATGATCGATTTTTGACAGTGAAACTATGTTTTTGAATTTCAGTGAAAAACTGCCGTTCACAGTGAAACATCTTAAGAATTGAGCCAACGCGAAAAATACCAGTTCAAGAGTAAAAAGTACTTTTCTAGTGATCGACTTTTGAAAGTGAAACAATGTTGTGACATTTCTGTCAAACTGAATTGAGTCAACGAAAAAATAACCATTTCAAAGTGATATCAAGTACATATCATTATTATGTTCGTTAAACATAAATCAGATTTAAACCTGCTCTATCGTGGTGCGAAGTCAACATATCAGTATTTATGTGTTCTGTCAAAAATTTACCATTTATATGTAGATATATATTTCAAAGTAAAGTATTGCAAATTTGTTTTACCAGAGGAACTAAAAATACGGCAGTAAGTTATAATACATGAAATATCAATGCACAGTCGGATAGACTTTTAATGTATTACTAATAATAAGGGCGAATTGCAGGTTACGTTTTATCGGGGATAATTTAAAAAAATGTATTGATATTCTTTCGGTCAAGTCGAGGTTCTAGTGGTGTATTTTAATTTTATTTATTTCTTTTATATTTTATTTCCAGTAAATTAAATAAACATATGTATCATTTTATATGGGGCGCATGCTAATTTTAATGATTTCTCTGAATCTTATTTTTTTATTAGATTATGTTCTTATTCACTTAGGTGCTTCTCATTAATATTTCCCAAAATAAAACCAATTAAAGCAGTTTCTTGGTGATTGTTTTCGCTTTGTATACAGCTGCAACACCAACATTTTTGAATAAAGGCCAAAAAAAACACTACGGATGAATTCCGATTATGAATAGTTTATTTAACGGCGGCCTGTACTTTAAATTCAACTGTCACTCGTAGAACCCTGGCAATGTGGTCAACAGTACGAAATGTACACATGTCACTAACGCCTAAACATTCTAGTCTGCCAACTGAATCAGTGAAGTACTTGGGCCGGATATTGGATAGAGGATTGACTTGGTCAGCACATTTCAAAGCCAACAGAAGACAGTTAAAGTTGAAAATCCGAGAAATAAGGTGGCTCCTCGGCTGTAGATCGCGGGTCAGCGTTGACAATAAAGGCCTGCCTTACAAAACCGTCTTGAAGTCAACCTAGACATATTAATCAGCTGTGCAGCATTGACTACTAGTTTGCAGGTTCTCCATAGACAGCAGAGTATATAGTTGCAGATCCTTACGTGGCGCGAGGTCGGGCCTAAGTATTTCGCTTATGTTTATATGTGCATGGATTGCAGATCCGTATCCCGAGGGAGATAGAAAATAAATTATTTTAACACGCCCTAACATCTACTTAATACCAATAGATAAATAACACATATTTAAATAAAATAAGAACAAAAGTGTGCAATGATTATTATCTTACGACTGCGTTAAAGGGTTCTATGTTTATTGCAATTTTGTTGTATAAACATGAAAGTAAAAGTTCCAAACTGAAGCAGAGAACAGAACGTAACTGTTCCTACCGGTGTTTATATAGGGGATTGCTTAAACCCACGAGCCGCATAATCGGCAGGGGCCGAGTGATCAGAAACACGAGGATATCCCTCATCGCCGGGCACACAGACTTCGCGAGACGAGATTACACGCCAACCACCTTTGCGTGTCCAATCCTGAATAATGGAAAGTCATACAGGTCATGTACATACCGTTGACATCTTCATGGAAGTACTTACATTCTGATTATATTTGAAATAGTATGCGCCGGAATAAATGCCCGCCAGCACAAGCAACGCCTTGCCGGTCCAAAAGCGCACTGTGTATGCGCGTTGGAAGCCCTTGAATATGATGCACATTTGAGTAATTTGTCGATTACATAACGATAAAATAATTTTAACTTACCAAAGCTGGTGTAAGTGCCTTACACAGTCCGTCCAATGGTGCACGATACAGACGTTTGATGGGATTATTAAGCTCACGTTCGAGTGCTGGCACCTTGCATGCGCCGTGGTGCAGCTCCTGATCCTTCAGCCACTGTTTCCGCCAGGCACGTTCATCCGAAGTCATGCCGATGAGCCGCTCACGTTCCCGTACCATACGCCCCGCTATGGCCATGGGCTTTATGCCGCCAGTGTCTGATGCGCCGCCAGCAACCATTTTATATGCTCTTTGCAGTCTTAAAAACAACCGGAAAAAGTAGAAATGTTCTGCAACAAAAATATTTTGTAAAAATACGCACCGACGGAAAATCGAAAACAGCTGGTTTGTTTTGTCATTCAGCACGCAACGTCGACATTTGTTGTTCCCAGTATTTATTTACACAATTGCTGTGGGAAATTGCTTTTTTCGGGAGCCATGATCTGACAATTAATTGTTATAGAACTCAATGAGATATGAGGAAAATAATAAATAAAAGTTTTCTATTTTCGGCGTAGCTTGAAAAATAGTCCAGAATTCCCTTCAAAATTCTCAGCTGAAATGATCCATGTGACCAGATTTCGCACATTATATATTTTAGTATTAATCGGATGGCATATACATTTTATCGTTATAGCCACATTTCTGTGCTCTTGACTGGTCTCGTTTTGCAATTTTCGTAATATTCTATTCTAGACAATATTTTAACGACTGTAAAGCGGAATATTTTTGACCCATGTTGAAGTAAGTGTTCCAATAAAATGAATTAATGAAAAGTGGGGCAAATAAATATATTTGTGCCCTAACAGAACAGAATCATATTTAGTTAATTTGTTTACTTTTTTTTGTAGAACAAAGTGGGCAGCATGGAATCAAAATATATGATTAGCAACAATGGAATCACGGCCATGGCCTCCGTCTTTCCAGTTAAACGTAAACTGGAAGCCACGAAGGAGCAGAATAGCATAAAGAAGAATAACTACAGTTCGCCCAGTCTGTACAAAAATGTGTTGGCGAACAAACGGAACACCATTGAACAGGATCGCAAGTCCCTGCCGGTGTACAATTGTCGGCAGCGCATACTGAGGGAGCTAGAGTCGAATGACACCTTGCTTATAATGGGCGAGACTGGGTCCGGCAAGACGACACAAATACCACAGTTCTTGCTGCAGGCGGGCTATGCGAAGAACGGTATCATTGGGATTACCCAGCCACGTCGTGTTGCGGCCATAACGATAGCCAAGCGAGTGGCACAGGAGCTTTCGAGTAATATCGGAGATGTCGTTGGCTACACGGTGCGCTTCGAGGACACCACAACTGAACGCACGCAAATCCGTTACTTAACGGATGGTATTCTGTTGCGCGAGGCCATTGCGGATCGCCTTTTACGCAAGTATGGTGTCGTTATACTGGATGAGGCGCACGAACGTACGGTCAATGCGGATATTCTGTTCGGCATTGTAAAAGAGGCACAACAGGAACGGCGAAAGTATAAACTACCCAAGCTCAAGATCGTTATTACATCGGCCACTATGGACATAGACCACTTTGGCAAGTACTTCAATATTAATGGTATGTACTTGGAGGGACGTACGCATCCGGTGTGCGTAATGCACGCCAAGGAGCCACAGGAGGACTATATACACGCAGCACTGGTCACCCTCTTCGATATTCATCGCCACGAACCAATTAATAATGATGTGCTCATCTTTCTCACCGGCCAAGAGGAAATTGAGGCCTTGGCGCAGCAAATTCGACAGCTGGCTCGGATCAACAATTCGGGACCCTCGGATGTGCGCGTGTTTACACTATATGCCCAGATGGCTCAGGGAAGACAATTGGAATGCTTCCTCCCTGTGCCGGCAAATACAAGGAAAATTGTATTGGCCACCAACATTGCCGAAACTTCAATTACAATACCTGGAATCCGTTGCGTGATCGACTGTGGCTACGTCAAGGAAAAGTCATTTAATCCCAGCTCTGGCCTGGATATCTTAAAAACAGTTTGCATCTCACAGGCCCAGGCCTGGCAGAGAAGTGGACGCGCTGGTCGCGATGCCCCAGGAAAATGTTATCGAACCTATACGAAAGCCAGCATGGAGAAGTTTCGTATTGCTCAGGAACCGGAAATCTTACGTGCCAATCTTACCTCAACGGTCTTACAGCTGCTGGCGTTGGGTATTGATTGCGACAGTTTTGATTTCATCGATCCGCCTCAGAAAGATGGTATCCAGAGCGCATATAAAACCTTGGAGTACTTGGGTGCCATCAAATCTGGCGTGTCTCCCACCATCAGCACTGTAGGACTTCAGATGGCAAAGTTTCCCCTCGATCCACGGTATGCCAAACTGCTGCTCTCGGCACCCACATTTGGATGCATGGAAGAAATGCTCAGCCTGGTGGCAGCCATTTCAAGTGATAACGTATTCATAGATCACGCCGACAAGAGCGAGTTATCCGGTCTGGCCCATGCGAAGTTCCTGTCTAAACACGGCGACCATTTGACGCTTCTTAACGTCTTCACCACCTTTCAAAAAATCGAGAAGCCAAAAGTCTGGTGCCATGACAACTTTCTGAACATAAGGAACTTAACCTATGCCCGCAATGTGCGCAATCAACTTGTTGAAATTAGCTTAAGAATGGGCCTGGTGTTTAATAGCTGTGGCGATAACCCAGATGTCATCAGAAAGTGCCTATTGACGGGCTTGTTTGGCAACATTGCCCTTCTTCAGAAGGAGGGACACTATCTCACCCTAAAAGGTCGCGTCAAGGCAAAAATACATCCTTCCAGCGTCTTGCATGGCAAATACAAACCACAGTGTATCGTCTTTACTGAAATGCTTCAAACCGAGCAAAGTTTCTTGCGTCAAGTTAGCGAAATAAGCGTAAATTGGATCGATGAAGTTCTTCCTAACATGAAGTTTAACATTAAATAATGCCTTTTTGTTTTTTTATTATTGATTATCCTTTTAAAGCGAGAATGAATATTTTTAAATACGATTAAAAATGCAAGTTATCGTTATTCAAAATAAAATAAGAATACGAATATAATCACAATTGCCTAATCAGATCTTGCAATGTGTAAAACTTAATTTTTATTAAAATTTGGTGACTATCAAATTTGAAATAAAGTATTTTTTACTGAACTTTATCGATGAATAACTCTTATATAAATAAGGATTAGAGGTGGAAATAAATCGATGTTCACTGAACCAATTTATTTTCAAAAATTCAAGTGAAAATCCATTCAAATAGATATAAATCGAAAATTTTAAATATGAGACTAAAACCGGTTTTTGGGATAAGATTAAGAGAAACAACCTTTTTTTGGCATAAAATTACAGACAATATAATAAAGACGACATAATGCTTTTCTACAATTAACAAACTCCAGTTCTTCAAAAACAACTCTAAAAATTTAAAATTTTGTACCACCACTAGACATGTTTACTAATTTAGTAGTAGCACTAAGCATCTAACATATAGAGTACTCAAACAGGAAAAAGTAGCGGACGAGTGGTTTTGGTTTATTATGACCCCCCGGCGAAGTTATACGAAGTGTTATATGAGCTCTCTTTAGTGAGCAATCCAGAAACAGCAAACGGCGGCAATAATTTTAGCATCAGAAAACGTGTGTATTTATGTTTAATTATTGAGAAGATGGATTGAAAATTCATAATTATATTATATTTTGTAGAGCAAAATTATAATATAAAAAAAAAGTTGTGACAATTATAATATTTTTTTGTATATGAGTTTATGAGTTTACCAATATTAACAAAATTTATGAATTAAAATAAAAAATTCGGAATACATAAATATGTAATTACTAAATAAAATTATTCTCATAGAACAAGCCACATGTTTTCAAAAGTTTTAAAATTTTCGCTGCAAGATAACCATTTTTGTCCACTGTGTCTGTCTCTAGGCTCTCGACGCCGAAACACAAAATTGACTTCAGGCTGCCAGCGCGCTGGCCGAAGCATTTGCCTATTGCCAAACTTCACTAGCAACGCATACATTCATACGCGGGCCGTGCATACATACACGCACACATGGAAACGATCGCACAGCGCAAAGAAGTATGAGCATGCTTATCTTTCCGCTGTCGTTGTGCGACTGACTTGATGCCGCTGTTTGCTGTTTCTGGATTGCTCACCAAAGAGACCTGAACGCTCTCATATAACACTATATATAACACTTCGCCGGGGGGTCATAATAAACCAAAACCACTCGTCCGCTACTTTTTGCTGTTTGAGTACTCTATATGTTAGATGCTTAGTGGTAGTAGTAATTTAGTACTTGTTCCAAATTTTCGATTAAGTCGATTCTCAAAAGTTAAATCGATGGATCGGAGAAAATTGAAAACATCGATTAATCGATTCCAGAATCGATTTAGCTTCCAGCTCTAATAAGGATGTCCTAACTCGACAAGTTTACTTAAACATTCGTTACCATTGTAATGTATGTTATGTACAACTTACGTGTATTTCAGGAAACACAGTAGTGAAAAAGCTAACTTTAGCTTACCGAATCAATAAGCTATGAACACATAGAGGCGTCAAAAAGCTCTGACGCTGTTTGAGGCTGATTTTTCGGACCTGCTGCCCCAGAGAAGAAGCAGAACAGAAGCATTGAGAATAATGGCTTCGGCTGAACGCTCGACCGGGGCAGCTCGCTGTTCGGCTCTCAGTACAAACTGTGCATAGTATCAAAACTGCTTCAGTCGCACAACGACAGCGGAACGATAAGCATGCGCGTACTTCTTTGCGCTGTGCGATCGTTTCCATGTGTGCGTGTATGCATGCACGGCCCGCGTATGAATGTATGCGTTGCTTGTGAAGTTTGACAACAGGAAATACTTCGGCCACCGCGCTGGCAGCCTGAAGTCAATTTTGTGTTTCGGCGTCGAGAGCCTAGAGATTGAGGCACAGGGCCGTAGTGAGGGTTTTATGGGTCCCAGTGCAATACTTATCAGGGACTCCTGCTTGAATTACCTTAATTAATAAATATATATGTGTTTACCAAAAGAATTAAATTGAACAAATATAACCCCATTAATAACATTTTTATGTTTGGTAACAGTAAGCCCCTGACTGTTGAAAGCCCTTCTGTATCACACACCCTGCACACTTTTAGCTACGGGCCTGGCCAGCGTGAAATCGACTGTGTTTTTGTTTTTGTCTTTGTCATCGAGAGTTAAGAGATCGAATTACAGCGAGCTGAAATGGTTATTTAGCGGCAATAATTTTAGCATCAGAAAACATGTGTATTTATTTTTAATTTTTGAGAAGATGGATTGAAAATTCATAATTATATTATATTTTGTAGAGCAAAATCATGATATCAAAAAAAGTTGTGACAATTATAATTTTTTTTTGTATATGAGCTTACCAATATTAATAAAATTTATGAAGTAAAATAAAAAAATCTGAACACATAAATATGTAATTACTAAATAAAATTATCCTCATAGAACAAGCGACATGTTTTCATAAGTTTTAAAATTTTCGCTGCAAGATAACCATTTTAGGACACTGTGCCTGTCTCTAGGCTCTCAACGCCGAAACACAAAATTGACTTCAGGCTGCCAGCGCGCTGGCCGAAGCATTTGCCTGTTGTCAAACTTCACAAGCAACGCATACATTCATACGCGGGCCGTGCATACATACACGACACATGGAAACGATCGCACAGCGCAAAGAAGTACGCGCATGATTATCGTTCCGCTGTCGTTGTGCGACTGAAGCAGTTTTGATGCTATGCACAGTTTGTACTGACAGCCGAACATCGAGCTGCGCAAACCGAACAGCGAGCTGCCCCGGTCGAGCCTTCAGTCGAAGTCATTATTCTCAATGCTTCTGTTCTGCTTCTTCTCTGGGGCTGCAGGTCCGAAAAATCAGCCTCAAACTGTTTGACGTCTCTATGTGTTCATTGCTTAGTGGTTCTATACCAAAAGCGTCTATAACCTTGGCTTCAGGAATCCATCTCCAATACAGTTAAAGTTGACTTGAAAGTCTGTAAGCCGAGGTTTAACATTTTTGTGCCTACTGCGTCGTTTACATACCGATAGAATATTGATAAATATATCGATAAATACATTTAGACGTAAAAAGCTAGGCTCGTCCTGCACTGGCATGTTTGTACCCCTGCCTATATATATAAAATATTTATACATACATATATGTCAGGTCCATGATTTTAAAAAGTAGTGTTATAACAGTATTATAACAGTGGTAGAACATAATCAATATTGACGAGTATGCTTTACTCGATGAGGTTCGACAATGGTTAAAGAAAACAGTGACACGGCAAACAGTCCGTGATGGGCGGTGCACTTTGTTATGATCTCCTTTGATCGCGCGGCAGGTATGCGCCCACGCTAGGAGAGTTCTATAAGATTTTTTATTGGTCACGTTGGCGGGCCGTGCCGACAACTGGTGCACTAGAAGAGACGGGTATTTGCTGTAATAAAGACTACGCGGCATAGACTTGCCCACGTACCGAACCGTAAAGTAAAACACTAAAATTGCTTTACAATGTTTATTAGGGACCGAATGGGTCCGTTAGGTTTGAGCTGGATTATTAAACTGAATATAAAGACAAAATGATCTTAAGAAATAAACCCTAACGCCGCGGCATTACGTGGAGCTTTGCTGACTTCGTAGTTCTGCAGAGACGCTGGTCCCACGGCACGTTCCGCTGACTCAGCGACTCGTGCAAGATCTCCCGTTACACGGAGTCAAGAGACTCATTACGCAAGCTATGCAGATCTTGGTGCCTGGCGAGCGGCCGCCGTTAACTATTGTTTACTACTGCCACCTTCGAAGCATGGTCGTCCCTGGCCATGCCCACATTTTCCAGAGCATGCTGTACGATTTCCAGGGTCCTCCTTCTCCGTCTTATTTTGCGGAAGGCGAGGATGCCGACCGCGACAATACCAGCTATGGAGCAGGTGGCCGCCGCTGCGACTGGATTGACAGCCACCTGCGTGCGCAAATCTGCTATTTGCTGCAGATTTTTTTCGCTTAAGCTGTGAAGAAAGGGCAGGCTCAACAGTGAATGGTGGTGGGTCACACTAAGACGGGCAGAGGCGGCTGTTAAAGGAACCCTCTTCTGGAGTCCGTTAAGATGAACTTATTTTGTATTATTGACAAACGCTACTCGCTCAAAGGTCATCAGGTAGGTTCCATTGATTGATAACTCGGGCTCATCGTCCAGACTGACCCTGGCCATGGCACCGTTAACCACCAGTTTGCCCTCATCGATGATGCCTCGGTTGGCGTGCAGACCTTGCGCACAAGCCCTTTCTAGGGTCTCGCGGCAGAACGTATTGTGGGAGTCCTTACGCAGGAGGACACCGCGGTAACGCCATTTGGGCATTCGGCGACAACATCTTCTGTTAAGTGGACTACTCGGCCAGCATGTGCGACGGGGAATGTTACAATTTTCTTACAAGTTATCTTAGGTCTAGGAAAACTAATAACAAAGCCTAAGACTTCGTCATCCGCTAATGCCTTTAGCCTAGCTGCACTAAACAACTGGGTTACTGACACTACTGCTCGGCTCCAAATCATCTGAATCTATAATCGCGGGATTTACTATGTTTATTTTAGCTAAAGTGATTGCAATCATTAAGTTTTGTATTTCTAAAGTGAGGATTCTATTTCTGGTCAAAAGTGTTTCATACAAGTGGGCAGAGTCTATCCCTTCCCTTTTCTATACTTTTAAAATCTTATTCACTGTGGAGGTGAGTGAGTTGATTAGTTTCTGAGTTCTCGAGTTTATTCTAATCTGCCTGTTGTTTGCCCTAATGAGTTCTTGTTCCGTCAGTCGAGTCTGCAACAAACCGTCCGCGTCCGGAGTGCCTGTAATAACTTTAAGGGCTGATCCCAGAAAGTTGATGCTTCTTGCATGGGTTCTATGCACCCCTAAAGTCATCAGTAATGTTCGTATGAGCGACGTTTCCACCTATAGAATCTTTCTCATATGAGAAAGCGGAAAGGTTTCGGTAAGTTCTATAGTCTCTTGTACGTACCGTCTGTACTCGATTAAGTTTGAGGTATATCTTATGTAGGTGGTCTCGTTCCAAACTAGGGCGGTGCCGTCCGAAATGGAGATATAATTAGAATGGGAGTAGTCCGTCATTCTTCCGTCCGTCCAGGGGACCCATCCAAGCAAAGATACGAGGTAGAAGTGTCTGAAATTCGAATGAAACGCTATCAAGCCCGTCTGGTGCCACTTAGTGAGAAGCTCTAACGGAGATTGTCCTTATGGACCACCCTCCCTTTAATGAGAACAGTTGTTCCCAAGTCTGCTTCTAGTTTTTGTTCTACACACAGTGGCGTAACCTTGTGTCCTAGCCTTTTGTTGGCCTTCACTGAAACCTTTTCCCCTATGTAGAATATTCTATTTTGGCGAGAGGGATTGCTTCTATCTAACTGCTCTTCCTGGGCCCTCTCGACCCTCGCGAAGATCTCCGGTGCAAGCTTAGAAGCAGTATGGACAATCTCAATTGGTCTCGTCCTGGTTACGGAATGAAAGATCCTATTATACTCAACAGTTGCCTAAAGAAAGTGTTCTACGATGTCATCTGTTGACCTTTGCAGTTTCAAACATCTAGCGATGTCCGTTAGTGTGCTGCCCATTAGAAGTACTATGCAGGGGCAGGGCATTCACTACGTCAATGTCGTACTGGTTTTTCAAAATTGACCGAATCATATCTGAGTTGAAAGAAGGTTCATTGTCACAGTACACAACTTTTATTTCGGGAAAGACGTTCACCAGTTGAAGTACGGGTATCTTCACATCTATTATAGTTCGCGAGGCTACTGGCTGGACCAAAGCGAACTTGGAAAATTTATCAACCGCTGTTAGGAAATTTTTTCCCGCAGTTGAGAAAATATCTATGTGAATTATTTCTCCCACGCGCGTAGGGATAGGCGTGACCCCCAGGTCTTGCCTTTTCGGGTGACTGTCGCACTTCGCCTCGTCGCATACCTTGCAATTCGCAACCACTTCACTCGCAATTTTACCCATCTTCGGAAAATAGTAGTCAAGCAAAATCTGCTTGACATTTTCCTGGGCGGACCTGTGCGCCCTGTTATGTTCCGAAACTGCGATCTTAATTTGTTCGTCTTTGTTGGTAACGTCTGGTAACGTCCGTCACACGTTTTCTGCAGTACTAAAACCTTGTTGCAGGAAAGAGCTTAACCAAGTCATCTTGTATACGCGCTAAGACGGGTAGTTCAAGAATCACCTAGTTCCTGAAGCAGTTTAACGGCTTATCAGTGGCTTATCACATTGGTTAGAGAGATCTCACTGTGAGCCGCAGTCGATTGACTTGAGTCCTGCAGCGCATTACCGTTTTGCCGAGACAAAGCGTCCGCTACAAAATTCTCCTTGCCTGGTTTATATAGGACCTTAGCCCCGCTTTCCTCTTTACACGCTTTCCACCTCTTGATTTTTAAATTGGGATTTCGATCGGACACTGCGTATATTAAAGGTTGATGATCTGTGTAAATATTGATGTCAATTTTACCAGATAAGTAATGGCGAAGAGTGTCCAAAGACCAAACAATTGGCAGTAACTCCCTTTCGTTCGTAGCATAGTTGACTTCTCTGTCCTTTAGGGTCCAAGAGATCATCGTGATGGGTCTGTTGCCTTTGGATAGGACCGCATTCATTACATTCCCTGCCCTGTACAACCTGGATTGGCTTGTATTTTACCTCGGGTGTGGAAACAGTTGTGGCCCGAAGCTGATCAGTTACTTGCTGTAGTTTGCCTTCAAAGCCTATCCTCTGCTGAACATCTTCTGCGTTCATGTTGCAATTCTGTCCGGCTAGCTTCCTCGTCAATACTTCGTTATTCAGACGGTCTAGCAGTTCGTCGTTATTCAACTATAGTAATCAGACTTGCGATGCGAGTCAAAACGAAATTAACGGCAGGGGAGGAGACGAAAACAAAACAATGGCTGGTTATATGAAACAAAAACAACAACAGAAGTAAAAGCCAAACGGACGATCAACAGTGAGGCGTAGCGTGGGAATGTGCTGACACAGCTCTTTGACTGGACTGACAGCGGCAATCTTCACAAATGAAATTGAAATTTATTTTATCCACTATTACTTATTATTACTTTTTGAAAATCTCGCTTTTAATTATCGAAAGAATTTGAGATATGCTAAGATTGCAAACACTATTGAAATTAATATTTATTTATTGACTCTAATTCCCTACTCTGAGGCGATAATGAATACGTTTTCCACTTACATGAACATCTCTGAGACCGTAATTTAATTCCAGAGCGTGGAGTTGTTTAAAACGTTGGGCGCCAGTTATATTTAAGTATTCTGCGTGGTCCCTCGTTGGCTGCGGTAGGGTGACTGCGGGCAGCTTGATGAGAAGTGGCTTGCGGGCAGCAGGTATGCGCCAACTCACAGTTCTGCGACGGTGGTGTCGTCAGAAGCCAATATTCCCACGGAGGTACCTCCACTTGACGGGTGCCTCAGGAGTCCGTGATGGGCGGTGCACTTTGTTATAATCTACTTTGATCGCGCGGCAGGTATGCGCTCAGGCTAGGAGAGTTCCATAAGATTGTTTATCGTTCGCGTTGCCGGGCCGTGCCGATTTCGTAGTTCTGCAGAGTCGCTGGTCACACGGTTCTGCAGAGTCGCTGGTCCCACCGCACGTTTCGCTGACTCAGCGCCTCGTTGCACGGAGTCAAGAGACTCAGAACGCAAGCTATGTATATCTTGGTACCTGGCGAGCGGCCGTCGTTAACTATTGTTAACTTGTATAAGCAAAGACCGCAGGAATGCTGCATCGCGTGACATTCAATTTGAGAACTAGCTGACGAACAGTATTTAATTTCAATTTATAGTGACACTATGGTCAGTCAGTAAAAACAATTAATTATTATAATTTAAATTTTAAATTGAAATATTAATAATTTTAAATATAAGTAAGATCTTAAATCTGAAAAAAAATAAATTAATTGAATTGAACTGAATTAAACTGGGATAAAAAAAGAAAGAACCGATCCCACATTTGTTGCAGAGGATTGCTTAGTGTTAGTAAGCAAAGACAAATCCAAACAGCGAGTAGAATTTTCTAAACATGCAGTTAGTTAAAGAATAAGACTGTCACTAGAAAAAAGATAAGTATATATTTAACTAGTTAATAGATAGGAGGGTGAGGATTTGTGATGTTAAGCTAGATACAAAATTATTGTTGTTGTTAGCTACGGCGGAATATAGTTTATTATAGTGCGAACATAATAACCTGAATGGCTTATACATGGCATAGTTAGAGCTTGTTGTTAGCTACTGTGGAATATAGTTTATTATAGTGCGAACATAATAACCTGAATGGCTCATGCAGGGCATAGTTAGAGCTACAATTGGGAAGTTTTAGAGGAAGGTTGTTTTCGCTCTTCTTAAGCGAGCTCGTAAAGACGAGATAAAAAGTATTTCAAGAAAATGATGCTGCGCTTAACCAAGACGAAAGTTAGAATGATTTTATTTTATCTCATTAGAGATGGGCGTGCCTCTTCAATATGCACGATCGTTACAATGGTTATAGCACTAAGCAATGAACACATAGAGACGTCAAACAGCTCTAAAGCAGTTTGAAGCTGACAGGAAAGAAGAAGAACAGAACAGCTGTTCGACACTCAGTACAAACTGTGCATAGCATCAAAACTGCTTCAGTCGCACAACGACAGCGGAACGATAAGCATGCGCGTACTTCTTTGCGCTGTGCGATCGTTTCCATGTGTGCGTGTATGTATGCACGGCCCGCGTATGAATGTATGCGTTGCTTGTGAAGTTTGGCAATAGGCAAATACTTCGGCCAGCGCGCTGGCAGCCTGAAGTCAATTTTGTGTTTCGGCGTCGAGAGCCTAGAGACAGCACAGTGGCAAAAAATGGTTATCTTGCAGCGAAAATTTTAAAACTTTTGAAAACATGTGTCTTGTTCTATGAGGATAATTTTATTTAGTAATTACGTATTTATGTATTCGGAATTTTTTATTTTAATTAATATATTTTGTCAATATTGGTAAACTCATATACAAAAAAAAATATAATTATCACAACTTTTTTTTATACCCTTCGACCATTGAAAATGGTCAAAAAAGGGTATACTAACTTTGTGTAAATGTATGTAACAGGCATAAGGCGGCGTGGGAGACCCCATAAAGTATATATATTCTTGCTCAGGATCACAAGCCGAGTCGATTGATCCATGTCTGTCTGTCTGTCTGTCTGTCCGTCTGTCTGTGTGAACAGATCTCAGCTATTATAAAAGCTAGAGTTACCAAATTTGGCAGGAAGAGTCCTGTGTACTATAAGCAGATCAAGTTTATTTCAAATGTTAGGTGCCACGCCCACCGCCCCCACAAATCAATAATTTAAACTTTGAACTTAATTTGTAAGCGCTGTATAAAAGATACAACTTTCTGACTTTAACATATACTAAGCTGAATGAAATATCTACATAGTGTCTAAATCACAATCCAATCGAACAATAAACACAGAAGTTATTTAAGAAAGTATGAGGATAAAACCAAGTGCTTCTGTCAGCTAACAAGGGCGGCGGCCGGGCGCGAAGCGAGAGCGCCATCTATCGGGATCAATTTCAAAGCATGTGCATATGCATATGTGTATGAATTTAAGAAATTAAACTACACGGTAACATAGGTCGAAGGGTATCCCACTGTCGCGTTTTGCGCGACTGTTGCTCTCGTTGATATTATAACTTTGCTCTACAAAATATTATATAATTATCAATTTTCAATCCCTCTTCTCAAAAATTAAACATAAATACACATGTTTTCTGATGCTAAAATTATTGCCGCCAAATAACCATTGTGGCTCACTGTAATTTGGTCTCTCAGCTCTCGATGACAAAAACAAAAACAAACACTCAGTTGATTTCACGCTGGCCAGGTCCGTAGCTAAAAGTGCGCAGGGTGTGCGGTACAACAAGGGTTTTTAACAGTCAGGGGCTCGCGGTTACCAAACATAAAAATGTTATTAATGTGGATATATTTGTAAAATTTAATTCCTTTGGTAAACACAAATATATTTATTAATTAATGTAATTTAGTCCCTGATAAGGCCCGTAAAACCCTCACTACGGCCCTGTGCCTCAGTCTCTAGGCTCTCGACGCCGAAACACAAAATTGACTTCCGGCTGCCAGCGCGCTGGCCGAAGCATTTGCCTATTGCCAAACTTCACAAGCAACGCATACATTCATACGCGGGCCGTGCATACATACACGCACACATGGAAACGATCCGCTGTCGTTGTGCGACTGAAGCAGTTTTGATGCTATGCACAGTTTGTACTGAGTGTCGAACAGCTGTTCTGTTCTTCTTCTTTCCTGGGGTACTAGGTCCGAAAAATCAGCTTCAAACTGCTTTAGAGCTGTTTGACGTCTCTATGTGTTCATTGCTTAGTGGTTATAGTGTAGAATACATCGTTTTCTTCATATATCGATAACTTCCATTTAAATATAAAATTTTTCTTCATATATCAATAACTTCAATTTAAATATAACATTATTATAGACTTCATTTAATTCAGTTTAATTAATCTAACGTATTTTGCGCAAACATACTCCCGGCCTTGGAAGCTCTTTCCAAAACCAATTAAGCTACCTCTTCAATCGGCAGCGGGCAAATCTTGTGTATGTTGCGTTTAAACAATCCTGCCTTAGTTTTGATTGTCACCACTCGTACAGCTTTATCTTTGCCTGGATGAGCGTCCTGGTGGTGTGTTGTCTTCCACGATGAGAACTAGCATGCCTTTTTCAATGTTGTTGCAGGTCAACGCCCATTTGCTGCGTTGCTGCAACAGATTTAAATACTCGTTCGACCATCGCTGCCAAAATGAATGGTGCACTGCCACAATGCGTTTCCATCGATTTGTCATGGATAATTTAATAATGGAGTCGTCGCATTGTTCTATTAACGAGTCTACCGGTCGTCCAACTAAAAAATGTCCAGGTGTTAAAGCCTCAAGATCATTCGGATCTGAAGACATCGGGTGAAGCGGTTTTGAATTCATTACCGCCTCCACTTGCGTAATAGCTGTAGACAACTCTTCGTAATTCAGTGACGCGCCATTGAAACATCGTACTATGAGTTGCTTTGCCACCTTCACAACGCTTTCCCACAAGTCACCAAAGTGTGGTGAGCGGGGAGGGATGAATCGAAATTGTACTCCTAAATTGCTGCAATGGTTGATGATCCTGGGCTTTTCATCCCATAACTGGTCAGCTTGTGCACCCAGCTCCATTGCAGCTCCAACGAAGTTAGTTGCGTTGTCGCATGACAATTTCACACTGAGCCCACATCGAGCGAAGAATCGTTTAAGCGCCGCGATGAAGGCGTTTGTGCTCAGATCTGACACCAGTTCCAGATGGCATGCCTTTGTCAGAAAGCATACAAAGACGCACAAATACACCTTAGTGGGCCTACGTCCTCGCTGATTGTAGTGCATCTATAACGGTCCAGCAAAATCCAGTCCCGCTCGCTCGAAAGGGTGCGCACCGATTTGCTCTCTATTTGCTGGTAGAGCGCCCATGATCTGGTTAGCACGTTGTGGCCGTTGACGGAAGCAGGCTATGCAGCTACGAACCGTTCTGCGAGCTACCTTTCTGGCATTTATAACCCAATATTGTTGACGCACAAGATCACATATTGCATGTGCTCCTGCGTGCATATTACTTCGGTGAACATGTTCAAACAATGCATTAATTACCACGTGCGTACTTGGTAATAATATTGGGTGTTTGACTTCGTATGGTACATTAGCTTGAGAAAGTCTACCTCCTACTCGCATGATTTCAATGCCGACTGATATATCAAGAAATGGGCTAAGCCCCAGTACTTTTGGAGAACGGATAAGCTCACATTTTTGTAACTTAGAGATTTCTTCATTAAAATACAGATGCTGGATATTGAAAATAATGCAGTCACACCCTCAGAACTAGTCAACTCAACCTTCGAAAACGCGCACCGCCATCGAAATATGTAAGCAAAAACTCGAGTCAATTTTGTAAAGCTGTTAACAAATTTTCATTAGCTAACTATATCCTCGTACTGTGATGAGGTGGCTGCTACAAGAGAAAATTTCGATGTTCGTTGCTCTAGTGGTTCTTCTGCACTCCGCCATCGCATTGGGGGCCACGTTTCAACCGGTAATTGCAAGAACCTTGGACCTTGCCACCATAACTCGGAATCTTTAAGGTCAGAAGTGTGCATACCCCGCGACACTATGTCTGCCGGATTGAGTTTTGTGTCTACTTTATACTAATCCTGAACACTAGATAATTCTTTAATTAATGCGACTCTATTTGCAACAAACGTAGTCCATCTACTAGCTTGCGAACTTATCCAGTTCAGTACAATTGTTGAGTCTGTGAAATATTTCGTGCTATGCACGGGAAGAGGCACACATGTTTTTATCTTGGCCATTAGCTGAGCAAGCAATTTTGCACCTTCCAGCTCTAAGCGCGGCAAGGATACTGCTCTAACTGGTGACACCTTAGACTTCGCAGTCACCAAGTTGACTGTTATACATCCATTCTTGTCGACAGCTCGTGCATATATTGCCGCGCCATAGGCTCGGCAAGAAGCATCTGAGAACCCATGCAACTCTAAAGTTTCCGTTTCGTTGTTAACTGGCAAAACGCTTCTAGCTAACGAACATTCATGCACAAGACTTAACTCATTCCTATACTTTTGCCACTGAAGGGAGTAACTAGGAGGAAGCTCTTCATCCCACTCTTGCTTAAGCAACCAGAGCTCCTGCATAAATATTTTTCCCAAAATTAAAACAGGACTTAAAAATCCAAGTGGATCGAACAGTTGAGCTAGCTCAGAGAGCACTACTCTTTTGGTTATGTGAGCAATCCTGATTTGAATTCCAATAAATTCCAAGAGTCTTCGCAGTGTCTGTCGTTTTCAATTCCAGTGGCTCAGCACATTCAGAATTGTCTTTAGCCATCTTGCAATTAGTGCGCCATTTATGGAGTTCGAAACCTCCCTTTTTAAGAAGCTCAGTAACTTCTTGTTTTAAACAATAAAGTTCGCTGATGGATTCTGCTCCGCAGAGCATGTCGTCCATATAAAAGTTTGAAATGACAGCTGCCTTGATCAGAGGGTACTGATTGCCGAAGAGTTCCGCTAAATAATATAAACAGCGAACTGCCAAAAATTGTGCTGAGTTGGTGCCGTATGTAAAGGTTTTGAGTCGAAGAACCTTTATCTCTGCCTCCCTGTGCTGACGCCATAGAATGCATTGCCAATTACAGTCGTCTGAATCTACCAAAATCTGTCTGTACATCTTTGAGATATCAGCAGTTAAAGCATATCTGTAAAAACGAAAACGCAACAAATCTAGTTGCAATGTTGGCCCTACTAACATGGTTTCATTTAACGATACTCCGTTTGTAGTCTTACAAGAAGCATCGAACACAATTCTCAATTTAGTCGTCGCGCTATCTGGTCGAATCACTGGGTGATGAGGCATGATATACTTGACGTGGCGAATCTCGTCCGTAGTCACCTCCTCTAAGTGATTCACATTGCGATATTCTTCAATGAAATCTGTATAGTCTTTCTTCAATTCAGAATTTCTATTCAGCTTCTTTTCCAAGTTTAGAAATCTTCCTAGAGCAATGTCGTAGGACTCACCTAACTCCACCTTAGGCTCCTTGAAGGGCAACTTTACAATAATACGATTGGCTGGTGATAGTTTTACTGTAGATGCAAAGTGGTTGTCACAATTTTACTCTTCCTCACTGAACTTATTTAAAGGCTTGGGAACATTTTCCGTTTGCCAAAAGTTCTCTACTAAACTATGCAACTTATCTAACTCTTGTTTATTGATTTTTGAAGTATTGCAAATCAAAGTTGCGTTCTCATTTGGGCCGCATTCACCCACAACAATCCAGCCTAACAAGGATTTTTGCAACACAGGTTTGTTCGCTACTATTTTGATCTGACCTGCAATAATCAATTTAAAGAATAAGTTGACTCCAATGAGCATGTCGATTTGCTTAGCGGAATCAAACTCTGGGTCAGCCAATTTAAACTTTCTTGGAATAAAAAATCCTACCGATGTTGTGTTGGCTGGCCTATACTCAGTTATTTCGGGCAAAACGCAGAACCTTCCAGTTGCGGAAAAATTCGTAACTCGTGATTTAAACGTCGCGCTAGCTTCTCCCAACGTATTTGATTTAGCGTTTCCTATTCCGTTCAGAGAGTATTGCACTGCGTCAACTCTAAGTTTTAACTTGTCAGAGAGCCTATCAGTTAAAAAATTCAACTGACTTCCGGAATCAAGTACACATCTACAGGAATGGAACTCGCCACTAGCAGCCTTTACTAAAACTACTGCAGTACCCAAGAAGCTCGATGCCTGATTGGACAAAAGCGAACTGTGCAGCGCACTCGAACTAGCCTGGTTGTTATTGCTACCTGAATCTCTTATCTCAATTGACTCTCGATGCAGCATCAAGTGGTGAGGTTTGCTACAAATCGAACGACGTGAAGCTTTGCAATTCTTGGTTTGATGCCGCTTGTTGAAGCACACTAGGCACAAGTTTTGTTTTTTCTCCTCATGAAAGCGTTGTAAGGGTGTTAGCTCCATAAATTTCGGGCATATTTTTAGCTGATGTGGATCTGAGCAACTATAGCATTGAGTCGTGAAGTTGTCCCCTGCTGTCGTTGGTAAGCTTGTGCGTTTATTTGAGCCTTTACCATACCCATGCGCAGAAATTCCTTTCCGAACTTCTCTTCCCGCTAAGTTTCGTCCTCTATTACAAATAAATTGTGACAGCAAGCTCCAAGAAGGCAGATGTGAGCAATCATATTCTGCTTCCCACTTTTTCAAGGACTCATCATCTAATTTTCATCTAATCAGGTGAAAAATGATTGCCTCCAACATTTCACCTTCGCTGACCAACGATGGAAGCGATCCCAAATGTGAATTAACAGAGTCAACGAACCCACGTAAGCAATCTGCGTCAGATTGCTTGAGAGTTTTGACATTAAACATTTCGCATACATGCGATTGTACGACTATTCTTTGTTTTCAAATCGTTCACGCAGCAACTGTAGCGCCTTTCTATAGTTCTCTGGCGATAGTTCTAAACAGTCAATAGTTCTAAGCGGACTGACATCTAAGCACGATTTTAAATGTATAAATTTGGAAAGCTCATCGATATCGCTAACTATATCCTCGTGATTCCTTGTCCGATTCAACCAGCGTAGTGAACGCGTTAAACCAACTGGTCCATTCAGTAAATTTTCCTGAAAACCTAGGTAATGTTAACTTTGGAAGTTTGGACATACGAGAAGCATTCATCATCGTAGAATTTGCAGCTGGGTCAGCCAATGCAACGGAATTCTGAGTGCATTAAGTAACAGGGGAAGTACTTAATGCACTCAGAATTTTTGCCTTAATTTCGCAGTACAGTTCTTTTATTACTTGGCGCGTATCCCACTCAATAGCATCGTCAGTGACTCATCTAAACTGAGTCGTGCTTCTAATTCTGCAGCGATCATTGAACTACAGTTGCTTACTACATACTCTTTGTTTCGCCTTAAAGAATTTATTAAGCTTTCGCGAGACGAGTAATGATCAGAGTCTTTACTTCGCTTCGGAGCCATTTTTATAGCCTTCGACCATTAAAAATGGTCAAAAAAGGGTATACTAACTTTGTGCAAATGTATGTAACAAGCATAAGGAGGCGGGGGAGACCCCATAAAGTATATATATTCTTGCTCAGGATCACAAGCCGAGTCGATTGAGCCATGTCTGGCTGTCTGTCCGTCTGTCTGTGTGAACAGATCTCAGCTATTATAAAAGCTAGAGTTACCAAATTTGGCAGGAAGAGTCCTGTGTACTATAAGCAGATCAAGTTTATTTTAAATGTTAGGTGCCACGCCCACCGCCCCCACAAATCAATAATTTAAACTTTGAACTTAATTTGTAAGCGCTGTATAAAAGATACAACTTTCTGACTTTAACATATACTAAGCTGAATGAAATATCTACGTAGTGTCTAAATCACAATCCAATCCAACAATAAAGACAGAAGTTATTTAAGAAAGTATGAGCATAAAATCAAGTGCTTCTGTCAGCTAACAAGGGCGGCGGCCGAGCGCGAAGCGCGAGCGCCATCTATCGGGATTGATTTCAAAGCATGTGCATATGCATATGTGTATGAATTTAAGAAATTAAACTACACAGGAACATAGGTCGAAGGGTATCCCACTGTCGCGTTTTGCGCGACTGTTGCTCTCATTTAATGTTATCAATTTATTTATGCTCTCACGAAATGAATCCTCGAAAATCACTTATGTACTTAAAATAAATACTTCCTTAATTCTTAATAACAAGCACAATCTAGAAAAGCATAAATTTCAATTGCAAACTTGAATGACTAAATCACTGTGCTTGTTATGAGAGAATGTAAGTGCATGTGTACAAACATACATATACCGGCTAATAATGTACGATTTTTACATCGAGCTTTTTCTGTGCACGTTGTATGTACGTATGAAGGTAGCGTTCGCTAAAAAACCGCTACTCTTGTTATCTCTCTTTTTACTCCTTTCGCTAGATGCCGGTTGAGCTAATTACTTGCCTTTCAATATTAAAGTCAAGGTTAAACGGTAATCTAATTATCTTTTGACTGAGTTCAACATGAACCTTCAAAATTTTTTTTTGTTCTTTCTATTTAAACGCATATACATACATATCTACGTATGTATATGTACAAGTGGACTAACCTTTCACAATAGAAGGTATTTTCACTGCTCTCAAGCCACTGTACCAAACGCTCGAATCAACCACCGCACGTATATATTTAACTTTATTAATTATTTTTTTAATTTAACTGCACTGAATAAGCAACATCCACTATGCCAACAATATGGTCACAATACACCAGGTACTCACAGGTTGACTCCAGCAGGTATGGCTCCGCCAACTGGTGCACTTCCTGCTCCAGATTAAATTTGTCTGCTCTTCAGGTAGCAGCGGGTTGGACCTTCTCCAAGGAGTCCCTGCTCGGGCGCCAAATGTTTTCGCTCTTCTTAAGCGAGCTCGTAAAGACGAGATAAAAAGTATTTCATCGTATACATCGTTTTCTTCATATATCGATAACTTCCATTTAGATATAAAATTTTTCTTCATATATCAATAACTTCAATTTAAATATAACAACTATATATAATATAGTCGACTAAGCAAGTCGTTACTATCTATGTTCCCTTGAATAAGGTTATTAATAAATACAACACCAAGCATGGTTCTACGATTGGCTAGGGAAGGCAGATTTAGTAACAAAAGTCTACTAGGAAAGGAAGGAAATCTTTAATTTAAATCGCAGTTAAGGCCTTGCAAGACAAAAATTAGATGCGGTCCTTGTGAACAATGTGCTGAGGATTTCAGACACATGATCCGCACTCGAGAATTGGACATCATCCGCATACATGAGAGTACGTGAGTTAAGTATGACCGTTGGGAGGTCATTGATGAAAAGTGTAAAAAGCAGGGAACCTGAATGTTTCCCCTGAGGAACACCAGATGTGGCATGAACGGGGTAAGAAAGATTATTTTTAAAGAGGACTCGTTGGGTTCTGTCACCCAAATAGCTCACAATCCAACTTAGAAGTTTTGGTGAGAAATCAAAAAGATTCAGTTTATGTAAAAAGAGAATGGTTGACTGAGTCAAATGCCTTACTGAAATCAGTATAAATAACATCAGTTTGAAGATTTTTCTGAAATCCTTTTACCACAAAGAATGTCAGCTCAAGCAAATTTGTCGTGGTAGAACGACGTTTCACGAATCCGTGTTGAAAAGGGGATATAACAGATCTGCTAAAATGTTGCAAGTGAGGAGTTATAACATTCTCGAAGAATTAAGGTATAGCCGATAATTTAGAGATACCTCTATAATTGCTTGCATCAGACTTGCTGCTTAAAAAGGTTAAGTAAAGACAGCCAAAATAGTTTGAGCAGTGGCTTACATAAGGAGTTGGCACAATATCGAAGTACACAGGCGGGCATACCATCGGGACCAGGTGAAAAGACTGGTTTAGCAAAGAGAAGATCCTTAAAAAGTGAACTTTTGTTCAGTAACGGTGTGACGATACCATTCGAACTTGGTGCGCTATATAGATAAGAATGAATGTTTGGCGTAGAAGAAGAATAAGTTGTTTGAAAAAACTTAGCAAACATATCGGTCATGGCCTGATCTGTGTCCGCCTCAGCGTTATCAAACGAATGTTTAGAAGTAAAGATCACTGACCTACTCTTCATGTTAACAAAACTATAAAACTTTTTGGGATTCTGAAAAAACTGAAACCTACATCTGGTCAAATAGTTTTTATAACATTTCGCGTTAAGCACTGTAAAATTTGCCTGAACAGTTTTTATGTGAGTTTTTATGTGAGACAGCTCTTTTGTAAACCAAGGAGGTTTGCTTGACCATGTCGAATAGAAAAACGGAACACAGATATCAAAAGATGAGTTTAGGGTGTTATAAAATATATTAATTGCAACTGACATATCAGTTGATAAATAAAAATCAGACCAATCACAATGAGAAATTAATGAATTTAACATTTTCGGAGCCATGAGGAAATGAAAAATTAAATTTTTTGAAGACTTTGAATTTTTTTGCATTTTTTGGCGATGTAACGATGTAACATGGGAAGATTAACGCCAGTTTGGCTTTTTTGTTTAGGAGTAAACTCCTTAACAATAAGGTCGGGTGACCAAAAGGAAGTAGCGCAAACGTCATTAAACTGTTCTGCATTTTGAAAGAATAAAGTTAATAAAGTTATTAAAAGGCAGCCTTGCGAGAATGTACGATTGTAAATCTTCTACGGTAGTGTCTGGCGCCAAACGAGTGATAAACACCAATTTTTTAGGTTTAATCGCAATCAGAGGTTTTATACTCTGTGCCTTACTAGCAGGCATGATTGCGGGAACATTATCGTTTTTGTTGTTGTCATTGCTCGTAATGGTAGTAGGCACAAGAGGGGAAGCAAGAGGTTTGGGTGATGTAACGTTGCTGCTAGTTTTTTTTTTTTTGTGCAACTAGATGAACAAGACGGTATAGGGAAAAGTAGGCTTAGAAGATCGGGAGAAGATGCCTGAAAAGAAGGTAGATTAGTGAGCTTCATATTCGTAATGACCAAATCTAAAGGAAAATCAGAAGAGCCGGTGGTTTACTAAGAGCCGTAAAGGCGTTAAATTTGGCCTCCATTTTCAAAATTCAGATTGGATATTAGAGAAAGTTGTGAGTTTCTTATAAAACCCCAGTTTGCTTTTATTGTGGATTTTCCGTAAATCGGATTCAGCCACACGGCACGTTTCACAAGACCATTTGAGACCCGTATTGGCATAGACGGCGTCTATAGGCCACAGCATTTTAAGTGACTAAAATTATCACAGAGCCAGCAACCAATGTAATCCGCCTTAGGATCAGAAGAACATAAGCAAATTGCTGCGGAGCACGACTCCATGATTGTAAACTTAATATGCCTTTAAAATGTAGGTGACAACGAAGAGCGAATAGAAGCCCACGAAGTAAACAAAACAACAACAGTTGTGACGTTTACAACAACAGCACTACACAACTTACTCAGAGAGCAAAATATAATTTCGTGAGCGGGAGAGCGTGGGAATGTTAGTGAAAACAAAAACTTGACACTAAAGACGCGCAAGTGAAAAAATTAATTATTCTAACGTACATATCAAGTGCTTAAGTTGTCAAATATGGACGAAAAGAAAGGCTACCTACGATATGCTGAAGGTTTATTTAATGAACATTCTCACATCTAACTAATTGTTCCTATAATTTTCCTACAATATTTTGATGAGATGGTAATAAGTCGACATTTTTCAAAAAAAACTACTGAGCTTCATAAAAATACCCTTATTTCGACAGATTATTTCTATGACAGATACTTATGTATATGTACATATAATATAATAGTCCGATTTTGATAAACTTGCAAAAATAATACCAGTATATAAATCTGGTTTTAATATATTGAATAATCCCATTTCGTTAAGATCTGAGCGACTAGTTTTCCTTGCACTCTTTTGTTGATCCTGATTCGAAATATATGTATATACTTTATCATATCCAAGATGCGTTGCAAACTTTGTAATAAAATTAATGTACAAAATATATCATATCTTGTCAAAATGTTACCTGTACGTTACAATTTCAACTTACCCCTCTAAAGCTTAAGCCTGTCTCAAGACACGTATCACATAAATCTTTTTGTAATAAGAACGGTGAAGCTTAACTTAAATTTTTATTGTGTAAAGGGTGACTTTTTAAGTGCTATAGGAAAGTTATTCAAAAAAAAAAACACTTAAAATTCACAGAAATGCATGAAATCTTTATTTGACTCGATAGTACGGTCCATATAATTTAATGATTGATGATTGTTTCATGCAAATGTTGACCGTGACTGCGCCTCAAATAGTCCATCCACTTAGTCCAATTTTGGCATAATCTTTCCAACATTTCGTCCAGTATCTCACGAATAAATACTTCAATGTTGTCCTCCAATGCGTCAATTGAAACCGGCTTGTCTGTATAGACATTAGAATTAACATAGCCCCATAAAAATTAATCTAAAGGCGTTAAATCGCACGATCTAGGTCCCGAACGTGAAATAAAACAGAATGTTCACCTTGCCTCTCAATAACTCCATTGTTGCGCGTGCATGTGGCACCGTCTTGTTGAAACCACATGTCATGCAAGTCAAGCTCTTGCATTTTAGGAAAGAAAATGTTTGATATCATCCCACGGTCACCATTGAACGTTTCGTTACGATTCGCATCATCTTTGAAGAAGTACGGTCCAATTATGCCACCATCCCATAAACGCACCAAATTGTGACTTTTATGGATGCATTGGTAGCTCTTGCAGCAATGCTTCTGGCTGACTCCAAAATATCCAACAGTGTAAATTTGGTGCGAAATTTAGTCACAATAGCCCGAATAGCCGCTTCAGTTGGTCGATTAAACTGACCATAAAATGAAAGAAGCGTGCGATGAATTTTCTTAACAGAGCTCGCATTTTGATAATAAAATTTAATAATTTGAGTTGTTCGTTTATATGACGATTCGTGGTTAAATTATAGACCAAACTGAAGATGTTTGACAGTGATACAAAACACGAAACGTACGTCAGCTGCTTAAACCAGTGTTGCCAAAAAGATAATGGCTAAAAAATCACGCTTTGTATAAAGTATTATATATTTAGACGCTTTAATAGCACTCCGATTTTGTTGATAGAAAGATTTCATTTTTTCCGTGTAAAAATTTTGTTTTTTTTTAATATATATTATATAAATCTTTTTGTTATTAAATGTAAGATATTATATTTTCCAAATAAGGTGCGTGAAATTGTGATGAGGTACTTTTTTACCTTCTAAAACTTTACAGGTATTTTTGAATTAATTTCTTTCAATATTCTTCATTTTAATCTTAGAAGGTTAATCTCAAAAAAACGAAAAATTTTGAAAGCCTCCAAAACAATAGGGAAACGTTATTGAGTCACGTCCGGCACTTTAAAAGCTAAGGACTTCAACATTTTTTAAGTCTTTTCTTTCATTTTTTGGCTAACATATGTTACACATGAATATTTGATAATATTTACACATATTATTCCTCTGTAATTTTACAGATGTTATTCAAATTAGGCGAAGAGTGTCTTATTGATTGGTGCTCTCAACTGTAGCTTTCATAACTTTTTCATAAATCAATTGTTTCTTATAAAATGAAAATCAGAAAGACATTCTATATTGTAGAAGATACTCAGTTGTAGTTTTGTAATTAACCGTCTTATTATTTTTAATACTTACATGCAGATACTTTTCTGTGAGCGCAATAAGTACAAATCGATTAACTCTTTCTTGATCTTATTTATCAATATATTACTATTGCAGTTATATATATATATTTATATGTATATATATTTGTTTATATAATATATACATAACTGAGAGAAAAATACGGAAATAATGTAAACAAGTAATAGAAAAGTTATGTTAAGTACTGAAAGCAATGGATGTCTGGTCATATCGAAATAAAAATGTATACACACAAAACTACGAACATTCATCAGTCAATATGTACATGAATATGTATATATACATATGTGGGTCTTTACAGATGTCCTTGCATGGAATCGCTCAGAAAGATAGGGCTGCTAAAGGACTTTCCCTCAACTAGGTGAGCAAGATTCTCTCCAGCGTAACTAACGAATGGTGAAATTTCACAGATATCACCGTGTACTATACCACCGGCATTTTCGATATATTTCCGATGTAGTCGATGCAAGTCCGCTCGAGCTGTACTGGGGCAATCCTTCCCGACAACATCTGCGTTCTTTAGGGCACTAAACTCCCCTTCTCGGGGAACTTCCATCACAACAAATTTCTCGGCAAACTCAAAGACATCAAAGACGAACTTCTCAATCTTGATGCCATTTGGTTTGTCCGGCGTCAACCGTTTGCCAGAGTTATCCATAAAGGGTATCTTCTTCTTGGCCACATGCAGTTTTAGTTCTCGCTCATATACTTTGCCGACCTTTTCAAGGAAGTCAGCAGTAAAGAAATGATTGCATATATTGCCCGCACTGAAAGTCAGTCGACCATCTGAGTTACGCATTTCGGCAGTTTTGGCCGAGATTTCACTGTACTCCACAACCTGGTACTTGCCATCGACTATAGCAACCACGCCGACAGCCTCATTCGGAGCAGATTTCTCCACCACCTTGGCTGCACAGTCCGCCTTCTCTTGCACACAATAACCAATGAAGACTGGATCGGCCACCTTGATCAGAATGTTGTCCACGCTATGCGCATGAACATAAAGCACACCGCGTTGCTGCATGTCCTCCAAAATCCCCGAGATGTGCATTGCTCTGTAGATACCACCATTTCCATCAGGTGACTGCGACACGCGAAACTTCTCGTCCAGTATGATACGTCCATCATAATCGAAGCACGGCAGTGATTCCTGCTTGAAGAGAATCACTTGATTCTCCTGCAGGCCAAAATAGTTATGCGTTTGCAAATATTCCAGCGTCGGCTGCTTCGTTTGCTCCGAAGTCATGATGTACCACATTATGCAGCCCCGCTTGCCAGTCAAATCTTCAGCAAGCTTCTCCAGCTTTTGAATACGCTCGGCCTGGATGCGAAAAAGAGTTTTATGCGACTGCAAACCAACATCAAACATGCCCTTGGGTTTATCGAAGCCCAGTCGTGTGCCTGCATTGAAGGTAAGTTTTATATCAATACATACCACATACATATCATATATTCTATAAACTATACACTATATATATTCTTATTCAGCGTGAACAGCAAGAGTCAATTAAGCCATGCCACGCCCACCGCCCCCGCAAATCAATAATTTAATTTTTCAGCTCAATTTGTAAGACTTCGACATATAGTTAGCAGACTATAATATCTATGTTTTCTGCTAATTTCAATCCTGTCGAACAAGAAACACAGAAGTTATTCAAGAAAGTATGAGAATAACTCCACCTGCTTGTGTCACCTAACAAACAAGCGCCAAGTGAAGCGCCATCTGTCGTTAATATTTAGAATGCACGTGCATATGTTTACACCGGAACATAGGTCGAACGGTATCCCACTGTCGAGTGCCGTTCGACTGTTGCTCTCGTTTACTTAAAAATAGTTGTAGCTGTCGCTGTCTCTGGTACCTTTAGTCAGAAATTGTAAGAAAAATGTGGTGTGGTCATGCAACAATTTTGTTTGTTTTTTAAATCTTGCTGGACTTCGAACCGGTTAATTTTAATAAGTTGTTACTTTTATATTAAATATGGCTTCGATTTAAATTACTGTCATCTTATTATATAGATTTTGTTAAAGCTTTGTATTAGCTTAACATTTAAGCCCGCCATAAGGTCAACCGCATTCTACCGGTTTATTCATTTTTTATTTACATATTTTTGTATGTATCTTACCTGAGCAGATTGTCTATACTCTTTTTCGAAAATGAATATTACTTGTTACTGGTTGTAGTGCGACATTGGACGATATAAGGCATTAAACAGAAGTATGTATACCCTGGTAGAGAGTGATAGACGATAGCAACCGAGCCTATAAAGTATATGTATATACGAGTATAGTATTCTCAATCAGCATCAACAGGGGGATCGATCTAGGCAATTCTATCTATCCGTCTGTTTTTTGCAAAATAGGCACACATGCTTCTTATTGATGCACGCTATATGTCGGACCGATATATCGTATAGCTGTCATACAACCTATCAGCTATCGATTTTTGTTATTTTGGAATACATTTTAACCAAATTTACTACATCGGAAATTTTCTATTTATATTAATAATGAGGGTATTTGTGTCAATCGAAGTACGACATTAATCAAAGAATTTGTTTCCATTTCTTTAAGGTTCGACAACTATATCCTATAAATTTCAGAGGAATAATCAGTTAGATATACGGATTTCCATAAAAAACTAGTACATCGATTGGAAATTTTAAAGATGTCATCGAATACATGAACAAGGTTATTAAATTTTGCACCATTACTGTATGTAACTATTATGGAAACGATCTTGAGAGATAAGAACCTGCCAAGGAATAGAACGTACGTCATGCCTTTCTTTTTCTTTAAAAAATTGTGCCAAAAAGAGTTGAAGAACCAAGGCCAATGAGAGAAGCCAAAAGCAACCTAAACTGGCTGCTCAAAAGAATGACTCAAAGTTCTTGAAGCGACTTGCGGTACTGCTTCATGTGATGTGTCTTGCGTACTAAATTACGAATAATAAGCAACAACATCAACAGGGGTAATGTTGCTAGTAGGGTGCCTGAGAATGTGAATGTGAATATAACCGGTGCACTATGGGGCATTTGGCCTGTTTTTTTAATATTAAATAATAACTTTTAATCTAGGTAAAATTTTTTATTGGTGTTTCTTTTATATTATTATTAAAGCCCTTAGAATTATTTAAGAAAAGTGGGCGTGGCTCAACCCTTTCTACTTTAACCAAAACCCGTCATTTGACAAATAATTTGTATGGCAGCTATACGTAATAATATTCAGATTTTAATGAAATCATATTAAAGTTCAAATACAAGTAAGATGGGATAAGTTTGAAAGCCATATCTTTAAAAAAACCAAAAATCGGCCGATAGATTGTATGGCAGCTATACGATATATCGGCCCGATCCCACTCATTCCGGCTGTTTTATAAGAGATAAGTAATAAAAAGTATGTATGCTAAGTTTCACATTGATATCAAACTAACATTGATATCTAAAAATTGCATTATATTTCTCACGACAACACCATTGCTTACTCAAAAAATTAAATTTTTTAAAAACCGCAAAACTGCACTTTGAGACTGGATGTTTTGAATTAGGAATTGATGACTACATATATATATATTGACACTCGCTAAACTAATTTGAACACTTTTTTGTAGCTGTTTTCAAAGTTTAAATTTCTTTCCTAAAACTACATGTAAACACCACTCGCTAGATGTACAAATTATTGTAATACACGCACTAAATAATCAAAATATTCATAAAAACGCATAGTCAAAACCCTTAAAATTATTATCCATCTCAATTTTAAACGTTTTACATTGGCTCTTTGAAAATTGAGGAATATAAAGTTCCACTTATAAATTGAGCGCAATGAGACCAAGTTCGGTTCGTTTGCAAACAGTTTAACAGCTAATATTTTCACATTGGACTGTTAAGTTAACATTTGCAGGCTGTAAGATAGTTTGATATTTTCCTTATAAGTTAATACCAAAATACTGTAATTTTGCATACTTGTGAAAAACACATTATTGTAAAAAAAACTGGTTTAATTCCCCACAGTGCGGTGGAGCTTTGCATGCTTTTGATGGAGCATTTCTGCATCAGTAAATAAGCTTTTAACTCACACACAAACATGTGCATTTGTATTGACTTCCACGTCTGCAGCGTGGTGTTGTTTCTATTGCCGGCAACTCTCGCTTATGTTAAAGATTTTAATTATATGTATCTCAATTGCGGAAAGAGAAATACGAAAGTAAATGGGTGTAGAAACATGAAAACCAGAAACAAATTCTTTTCTCTACGCTCTTCATGTCTGTTTGTTTACACCCGCGAGAGCTACGTTTTTCTAGTAGTTTCTGTTTTTGTTGTGAAGGCAAAGGGAAGGCAATATTTTTATCGACTGAGGAAAATACGGAACACATACAGATAGTCAAGTAACTCTTTACTCAAATGTACATATTAATGTTATGTACATCTGTATGTAAAAAGTGTTTCTTGACATACTGTATGTATGTACAATCAATAAGCATCGAACATAACATAACATAACATAACATGTTAGATGTTTATTGACAATTGGTACGATTGAATTGTGTTGCAAAAGAGCTCACGAAAACAAGTTTTGACAACAAATTTGATCACAACCAAACCTTATTGATATCCGAATATTGGTTCTTAGATTATAAACTATATTTAATATTATACTGATTAAAATACAATAAAAGCCAATAATATGAAAAACTGGATTTAAAATTGATTTTTATGTAAATTTCTACGTACGAAAATAGAAACCAAAGTGGAACTTGAAAAAACTTACCTTGTCCACCTGCCATTAACAGTACAGCGACGCGGCCTTTGCTTATTTGCTGTAATCCCTGCTCACGGTACATGTTGAGCTTCGTTTCCGAGGTGCGGACTATGGAGAGAATCTGTTCATCTGGCATTGGCTGCAGACGATCGTCCAGTTTTATGCCATTTTCACTCAACGAGATGGTGGCTCGATCAAAGTACTGCTTGATCTCGTCCAGATTGAGGTTGTCAATGTCACGCTTCAGTAGGGTGCGCTCGTCTGCAGATATCTCAGACCAAAACTTAAGTAAATGCTCTTGGCCAACCTGAGCGAGCTTTGTGTACAGCTGCAACTGATCTTCCATTTTTTGCGTTGCTTTTATCGCTGCGTGAAAGAGAAAGTCAGATACAATTAGCTTGCAAATGTCGATATTTTCGTTGTGCTTTTGTTTTTGTTTTTGCAGTCATTCATTTATTGTTTTTCTTGTTTTTTTTTTTTTGTGTTTATTTTGCGAGATAAAACTTTAGTAATGGCACACGAACCGTTATACGTGGTAACCACAACGAAACTGTGCGCCAATCGATCGCCCTCAGAGGTTTATCTTGCTCACAAGGTAAAGTTGTTTCTGGTCGTCGTCGACGTTGATGTTGACGTTGACGTCAACGTCGCACAGTGGGCCAGAAACAAGATCTGACGATATTTAATTATAAGCTTCTTTTACAGTTAATGTAAATATAAATACCAAAATTCATATTTATTGTATACCTTATAATAAAAAGTTGATTCTTTCTATGGAATCTCAAGTTCTCCTTTTAATAGATCTTATCTAAAAACGTAAAAATTAGGACATTTTGGGGATAGCTCGACAGCGTTTAGCAAAATTAAATTAAATTAAATTGTACGTAACTGCAACTCGAAAATGGTGTAAACAAATTTATTTATATCAATCATTAACTTTGAAGTAATGAAATTTCAAATAAAGGCTTCATTTGGCAAATTCGGCACCATGTGCTCACATTTTAGCGAAAATTACGTTAAATCGGTTTGCATTTCATTTGAAGTAGTCCCTACCTACATTTAACACTGGTCCCAATTTAACATTATTTGGCATACATACTTTTCAGGGGACAAGACGAAGAAATATTTAATTGCAATAGAAGTGAATAACACAGTCATAAAATTCAAATTGCAGCCGACTTTGTTTAGCTTCGTGTGGTATCGTAGTTACGATAGTTATCGATAAGTTCATAAATGTAACGCGATATATTATAAGTTGCTGCACTGAAAAGCTGAGTGAGAAAAGTACTACAAGAATGAAGGAATGTGTATGTACAATATGTACAATTGCTCCATAATTTTATATTATTGTACAATAAACGTAAAAAGGTTTATATGAATTATTTGCTAACAGCGTATTTTGAAACAGTGGTTTTCAGCATGAAAAACTTGAAGGTGTATTTGTTTATAATTTGAATTTGTTAAATTCGATTTGGTTTTCTGATAATAAGTCTTTTGTTAAAATATTTGGATAATGTTATTCCTAACTAGTCGACGGATATAGTCAAGCTTTAACTGTATAAGCATAATGGTATAAGGCTATGCATTTTCACTGTAAACTCGTTCGTCGCATGTTAAATATTTCTAACTTTACACACATACGATATGGTCACACAAGTAAAAATTCAACTTACATATAAATATATTGACTATTCAATTGCAATAAATAATTGTAAAATAAGTATGTCTGCCGCCGGCTTGAATCCTGTTTGAATCGAATTAAAATCTTTACTTTCTTCCTTTTTTATGGTCAGTTTTTAAATTTCACAAACAACATAATTGTGGTTGTTGAAATGTAGCATATAAATCATTTTACTGATTTACATATGCGCAGAGGCATTTAAGAAAAACTTTGAAACATTGGAAACTGAGAGCTACTAAATTGTTGGAAGAACATTTAAACATTTGAAATCGTAACCAGTGGCTTTTTCAATTCCAGTCGCGCATGTGTGTTAACAATCTTGTATGCTTCCGAGCTGTGTGTTTTGTTTTCTATAAATATTGTTAAAAGTCGAAGGGTATAAAAAGAAACATGTCCAAGGAACAAATATTGCAGAAATACTGTAATTTTGCGATTAGGCACATTTTCATCATATAAGGAACCACTAAGACATTATCGATAGATCTGCAAAATTACATGATTTTATCAAATTTTAGACTTTTAACAAAAACCTATTGTCCTGCTTTTTGTTTTTTTTTTCTTCTTGTCTATCAGTTTTATCCATCTTTTGCTTTCTTTTTATTGTAGCCCCCCTGTAGCCTCTTCCCCTGTATATGAATTCCTGCTCAATATCAATAGCTGTCGATTAAGACATGTCATTCTGTCCATAGCTTTGCCAGGGGCCCTCTGGTATGCGGAGAACCTTGTGCATCGCACACCCGGCACACACCTCGCTACGGGACTGTTTGTAGTCATGTAACTTGCAAGAGCTTGTTACAAGAGCTTGTTAAAAGTTCATTCGTGCACAAGGGAAGTTCCTGCTCAAGCCTGAGTATTAGTTTGATAGGAGAACCTGTTGAAAACAGGTTTGGCGATCGTATAAAAACTGTTAAGTTAACAAATTAAGGTATTGTAAATAGTATATTATATTGTATAATATAATATAACGGGCACTCGATATATTGCCATCGAACGTACACGATCGAGGAAGTGTAAAGACTCTCTCGAGAGAGCGCCAAATGAATATACGTGCATGAATTAAAATAAAGAAAATATAAGTTTTACAGTATGTTGATTGTCTAGACTATAGGCTTTTCCGAAAACAGACTGCTTTCAACATTTGTTTTTGATCTGCTCCTTTTTATTCGATACCGAAAAATAAAAAATACATTCTTTTATACCCTTCGAGCCACTTTTGTCTGTCTGTCTGTGGGAACACACAGATCTCAGCCATTATAAAACCTAAGAGACACCAAATATGGCACGAAGGTTCCTGTATACTATACTATAATCTGATCAAGTTTATTTCAAATATTATGTGCCACGCCCACCGCCCCCGCAAATCAATTATTTAATATTCGGTAGCTAGAATATTGTGTGGTCTGTCGTGCTTCCTTATGCCTCTTACATACACCAAAGGGTATACTTTTTTGACCATTTTTAATAGTCGAAAGATATAAAAAGATGTTTTTCCTATTTTTTTAAATATGTGCAGTGCAAGACATTAAACATATTTTATTCTTCAAATAATTTTTGGTTAAAGGAATGCAACTATAAGGGAATAAATCGAAAGCAACAATCGAGCGCACTCGACAGTACGATACCCTTCGATACATATATGTACATATACGTATGTACATACGTACACATGCTTCCAAATTATTCCGACAGATAGAGCTCGCGTTTCGCACACTTGGTGTTATGCTCATACTTTCTTGAATTACTTCTGTTTTTATTGTCCGGATTGAAATTAAGTAAGTTTGTCTTGCGGGGGCCATGGGGGTGGCACACAATATTTGAAGCAAACTTGAGCAACGTATAGTATACGAGGAAACTTTATGCCAATAACTGAGATCTGTGGTCTCATAGACAGACAGACATTTCGAAATCGCACGGTCTATCATGCTTTCTTATGCCTGTTACATACATTTGACCATTTTCAATGGTCGAAGGGTATAATAACTCTTTTCCTTTAAAATTATGTAGATGTGTTGTTTGGAGCTACACAATTAACTGTATACGTAGGCAAAGAGAGCAAAGCCTATTTATACGCCCTCGCACATGAACAGGCTTCTTGTTGTTTACACACATGCACGAACATATGTACATACACTTCGATAAACGCTACACATGTACATATGTATGTATCTTATTTATATGTATTTTAGTAACAAACAAGTAACTTTCTCGCTACATTAGCTTTATCATAAGTTTCGGGTTTTTTGGTTAGTCCTAGATGACTAATGTCTTATCGGAAGTTTACCGGATTCACCAATTGATAGATTTCCAGCTGTGCTTCGTGGTTGTGTATCGATGTTGTTGGTGCGACCCATTTTAGTCTTTAACTTGGTATTGCAACCCGCTTTTGACTCTTTAACTAAACATTTTGCATTTTTGTCGTCCGACCGACTTAAGAATATCAAACAAGTGGCACCTACACAACAAAAAATTGAAAAAAAAACAATGAACTGCTAATTACGGCAAAAGCCAACAGCGGTTCCAATTGGAGAATCGATATTAGGGATGAACGATAGCAAAAACTGTTACGACCGCTGGTATTTTTAAGTAACCGGTCACGACTTTTATTTTGTTTTTTTGTAGAATTCATTTAAATAAGACTTACAGTAATTGCCGAAATATAAACGATATTTGCCAATAATACAGTCTACACGCGAAAATATATATTACAGACAGAAGAAGACATCTTCGACCCCATAAAGTATATATGTAAACCCTAAAACAGCATCAACAGCTAGGCACAAGTGCAGTTTCCAGAGCGCCAAGTTCTAACGATTGATTCTTATAAATTATGACGAGACAAGCCAAAAATAATAAGTAATAATTTTACGTTTTTCTTAGTTTGGGAGATAAGTCTCGATTTCTTATACACATTTTCAGCTGAAATGACCAGTGTGACCAGGTGTCATCATTATTTCGATGCATGACTATGGTCTCACTGTACTTACATATTTACAGTTTGCATTTGAAATAAGATAACGCATTTTATACTCGTTTATGATTGTGATAAATAAAATAAAATAAAATATAAAATGTGAGGTTTGAGAGCGAAGCTCAAGTAGAGTAGGTGGAAACATATATCAAAGTCGGGTTAGTTCTATTGTAGCTTTTTTACTAGTTTAGTTATTAACTAGAGGGAGCTGTTCAGTAAACTATATGTTCAGTGATCACTGTTCCGTTGGTCTTGTTCAGTTATGCTCACTTACTCTCTTTTGCTAATTTACTCCCTTCTGTTCAGTTGAAGAAAGCCGGCTATGCTTATTGCATTCCATATCAGTTCATAATGTAGTTATATAAGGTGGTCTCGTGGGAATACGAAGTGTTCGTTGAACCCCTTTTTTTCGTACACACTTGATACAATTTACACTTGATACGATTGACGTTTAAGTCAACACTTTATATGTACATATAATTCCATTATGTATTTTCGTTCTTCTATTATATGAATATAACAAATTAAAAAAGCGAATGATCGCGAGTACGATCGAACATTCCTCCACTGTACCGCTTTAAGATTCTTAAAAATTAAGGTCTTGATATTTCGCAGAATTTTAGTTTCCACATCGATTTTCTGACGAAATTGAACTGTGAATAGCTCTCACAGTGACAGTCAGATGTGACACAGGTAACAAACAAAGCACACTGTTAGAATTTTGAAAAATTATTACAAATCGCTGTTCGCTTTAATAGTTTCTGTGCCAATGGGCCGATTTGGATTAAACGCATATAAAGTATTATTCGCAGTGTATAAAAAGTGAAAATATTTTGCTTAATAATCACAAATTATTATTAAATTGAAGATAAATAATAAAAGACAGAGGCAAAGTCAGGCATTTTATTAATATAAAAATTTGCTGTCTACTTCGGACAGTTGCTGATATTGACACCTTTACGAAAACAGATAGACATGGATAAATAAACTTGGCTAGTAATCCCCATCAAGAATATATTGTATATCTTTCGTTGGGACTGTCACGCCTCTTTCTTCCTGTTACATATGTTTGCACAAAATATACTAATTTTAAGATATTTCAATGGTTTTTTATTTTTTTCACAGTGGCGCACAAAGTAAAGTAACATATAATTCGCTACTTTGTATATCGATTTACTAAAATTAATCGTTTTTGGCAATATCCTTGCAAAGGGTATATTCAGTTTGGCGACGAGTTTGCAGTGAGGTAAGGTATATAGAACAGATATATATCAACTGGGGAGTCGAACTACATAATTTTCTGATGTTTCTTATGAAAAGATATAGTTGTCCAATTTCGAAAAATATATAAAAATACTTCTTTTGCATTCGGTGCGATATTTTGAAAACCAATACTGGTTCTCATATAAAAAAATCGATAAAGCTTAAATATGTGCCCACATCTCAATTTAAAAAAAAACCAGAAGCTTCCGAGACGTAATTCTTTCACCTAAATTCATCTTAAATATAGCCCTTCTTATAAAAAAATCGGAGATGTGGGCACATATTTAATCATTACCAAAAACTCCCTTTTGCCCGATCGATGCTATAGCAGCTCGACATTAGAGTTCTCCGATTTTTATAAAATGTTGGTGCACATTATATAATATATATACATATATTGAAAAGGCCGATGTGCAGTTTGAAAGCAATATTTTAAATGATAACATCAAATAATTCGGTTTTTTAATGCTGTCGCTAGCATTCTATATAGTATTTAATTACTACGAGTTGGAATTTATCTTATTTTAATCATTCAATAATACAGGTCTTGTTTCGTCACAATAACTTCGTTATAGTTATTAACCTATGTAAATATGTCCCTCTTCCTTGCAAAAATCAGCATTTGCACGGCCCATAAAAATATCAAAAAATATAAAACTCCGTAAAAACTTGGGAAAACGGGGAAATGAGGATTGCTCCCGATATTAAATGATTAATCATTGACCTCAAAGCCCCGACATGCAGAGTAGCGAACATGCTTACATGCAGAGTAGCGCATTACAAAATCTGGTCATAGTCATATATAATAAAATAAAAAGTCGATTCACGTTTTGCCTTGAGAGAGAAAAAGTATATTAAGAATTATTACATATAAACTTGTTTACGTTTATTATAATATAAAATTATAGGTGGAGAAATTGTACAGACATTCTTCCATTCTTGTAGTACTTCTCTTACTCAGCGTTACATTTATGAACTTATCGATAACTATCGTATCTACTAGGTAGGGTGAAAAGTAACCACCTTGGGAATGAAAAAAACATTTTTTTAAATGTTTTTTTATTTTATTAAATTTAACCCCTTTTTAGCTCGATACACTTATTCCAGCGATTTTCCAACTCCTTTATCCCGTCCAAAAAGTAATTTTTTTAAAATTCGTGAGCTACATTTTTTATTGATGAGCCATCTTTTGAGGTTTAATCTGAGGGAAGAGATTGTAATCTGAGGGAACCAAATCGTATGAAAAAGGAAGATAGGGAAGCAATTGAAGCCCCAAATAATTTATTTTGGCCAAAGTTTCGTTTCTCGTGTTTTTGGTCTGGAGTCAGTTTCGTGGCACTTAACGGTAACGGATACCTATTTCAAATGAAATTCTTGTTTAGAATATGGTTTGTGCGCTCAATACTGATCCTTGTGGCATCTGCTAGCTCACGAAATTTACTTTCCTGTCTGCGAAGATCATCTCATGGATTTTTTCGACATTTTCCTCTGTGACCACATCCAAGGGCCTGCCGATGCGGCCTTGATCGTTAGTGGAGTTGCGGCTACCACGAAACTCTCGAAAACAATATTTGACGGTGTAATCTGAGCATTAGCTCCATAATATTTATCCATCTTTTCTTTCGTTTCCCTCGCCGTTTTGCTTCTCAAAAAATAATGTTTTATCAGAAAACGAAAATCGTTGTTTTCCATACGGAACATGATGCCAAACACGTCAACAACAATCAGCTGTGAAAACAAAACTAATGGCAGTGTTGCACAGAAATTTGGAATGTTTACGGACTACAAGGCACTATAAAATTTTTAGCAGTATCATTGCATTTTGGTGGTTAGGGAGGTTACTTTTTACCCCACCTAGTACGATACCACAAGGATGGTATCCAAAATGAGCAAAGAGAAAAACTTACAGAATCATCTGGTCAATACTTTACAATGGACATTTTTACTACAGAAAATTAAAATATATCCTAGAATGTATATATATATTATGTATATATACTTAGTTATTTTGTAAACTAATCAAAGCATTTCATTCAATAATTTTGTAAACTGCAACGTTGTCATTAGTAAATATCAATGTAATACAGTTAGTACTATTGTGATGCAAGTTTCTAACTTTCTTTTTAGCTGCAGGATATCTGAAAGATCATTTCCGAAATAACATAACATAAGATCCACATAGAAATGCCAGTGAGGGAATAATATAGATTAAATACTATTTTTGTTGCAGTTATACATAAATAATCAATCGCATATAATAAAATTAATCAAAAATTCATTTATGGTTAAATAAAAAAATGTCTATGCCGAAGACTCATCATCCAAATTGACGAGCATAGCAGTAACAGATTCTTCAACAGGTTTCTGGACATCTTTGGGCGGCGGCGCGGGCATAGGTATAGCAATGGTATTCATTGTGCTGATCATACGAGGCTCCGACCGAGCTATTGTGATTGGCAATGATTGTACGCCATTGCTTTGGGAGGCTTTAAGGAAATCTGGTTGCGGTGCCTGCGCCGCTCCATGTCCATGACTATGACCGTGCCCAGCCGCATGGCTATGACTATGTCCAACGCCATGACTGTGGCCCTGATGCTTGTTCAGCTGATGTTGGTGATGGTGATGTTGGTGGTGTTGGTGATGCTGATGCTGCTGCTGCTGCGGAAACGACTTTGGCAATTGGGTGTGACGCGTTGAATCTGTAGCCTTAAGCCGCTCGCTAAGCGCCTTGAGCGCAATTTGTCTGTGTATAATAAGGAAACAATATTGTTAATGAGAATATAATGTTTACATATGAATATATGCTTACCGTCTCCGCTCAATATCATGCGGATCAACGCCTGGCAATTGCACAGACACTGACATTAAACTAGATGCTGATATAGAGCGTAGAGGAGTAGGCGTTTTCACCACGCCCGTGCGTAAACAACAGTTATATATGGGATTCACTAATATGCCGATAAACGGCTGCGTCACATTTGGAAAGAAGCTAACAAACGTAAAGGACTCTGAGCTGTCGCCGCATCCGTTTGGGTGATGTTGATAGAAGCGCAAATAAATCCACGAGACGATAGCACCGGAGGCAAACATTGCTGGATAAGTGCCATCCAATAAACCGATTGCCCAAAAGATTATAGCCATGATAAGAACTGTTAAGGGTACGTTACTAGAAGTGAAAGGACTCAAATAATTAAATATACTATTAAAATAATATCTGATAATCTGATAAGCGGAATTTAAATGAGTATTAAACTCTCTGATTTGTAGAAAAACTTTGACGATCAACGAAATTGATGAAACTAGATAGAACGGCTACCTTCAGCATTCCCTAGCTCTTTCCTCTTCCGATCGTTCTTATACGAATTATGATATAATGGTACTGAATTGAATAGCATTGTTTAAGTATTCATTAATAGATGTAAATACTTTAATTAAATCATATTGTTCCTATAGAAGCTTTTGGATATAATTATCCGACTTTAAAAAAATGGAAAAAGTATACATCGATAACGAATTTCAAAGATATATTCAAATGTGCCGATCTTTATAACAAAGATATGTATTTTGTTTAAACTTATAAAGATTAAACATACTCACCGATTAGTTAAACGTCCGTAACGTGTTTTGAAGATAAGGTGATCGGGCATTATCTGTCGCACTGCAACACAAATACCCGCCACGTATCCCGCCAGGCCATGGATGTGTACATCAAATAAAATAGTTGGATTTTTGGTTATCATATAGTAAAATAAGTAGTAGATTGTTGTAAGAAGCGAGACACCAAAGTTACTTAGTGCGAAGAATTTGAACATTTCAAATTGTCCCCACAGTGGCTCCAGCATTTTGCCACACAGTCCCACTGTGATCACATCGACGACCACCTCCCACCAGTGCAGCTCGATAAAACAGAACGTGAACGCAGTCCATACCCAAAACTTTCCGTTCGGCAAAATATAGCCAGGTGTCACGCTCAGCAACAGCACAGCAGTTTCCGAATAGGAAAAGAGGTAACCAAGGATGGTTACCAAACAAATAAGTGTTATTACCGGCGATGTGTTGTGGAGCAGGGCAGTCATTTGCTGCTTCAGATACGGCACATTTCGTGTAAGTGGAGCTGACATGGCAACTCGACACGACGCAACTCAACTCAATTTAAATTTCGATTGTTTCCAGATAATGTCGTTTTTTCGAAACTCAGCTTTGTTTCTTAAATGACACTCAGTGCAGATAAATGTACACGATGATATTGTTTGTGCGTAAATGCACATTAGTACGTGTGTGTATGTTGAGATCGCGTTCAATTTGCGACTTTTATTTATGATTATTTTTCCATTTCACGCAAATTAAAAGTGTGACCAGGCTAGGTTAATAGAATATAACTTGTGTTAACAGAATGAATAAGTCTTGTTCTAAGTTTTTGGTTCAAGTTCCGTACGTTAATCGAAAAAAAATATTTGCGGGCTTTTGCTTAGAGGGACAGAATAGTGTCAAAACAAAGATGGGTATACTAACATTATAAATGTAAAAGCGATAGCCGGAACACGACTTTGTTATCTTTACATTTTAGTTAAATAAGTGTGCTTGCTACGGGTATTTAAAAATGGATTGTAGTTTTCAATACTCAAGCCTTGCGATGCAAACGATGCACAATCAATGATGATAGACCATTGATAAACCACACTTAGTGATTTCATCTATGCTGTGTTTAAAATGCATGACTCTGTAGTCACTGTCTGTCAGCTGTCCTTGTTTACAATTAGAGTTGGGAATTAGTGGTCACTTTACTAAACATGTTCACTTGTTCTGTTGGCGCTAAGACAGTACAAACGAAAGTGAACCAAAACATTAATATGAGCAGATCAAAGAGCTGACTCAGCAAACTGAGCTAAGGGAAGCAAAATAGAGAACAGTGAGTATTGAACATTGCTCACTTATTCAGCTCATTGAACAGCTGACGTTCGTTCACTCACTCATGAGCAGAGCTGCCAGGCCAGCCTTATTCCAGACAGATCTGTCGGAAATCTTTCCTTTTTATTACTGCTCAAATAAAACGTAGTTTTGATATTATTTTAATAAAAATATTGATATTATTTCAAAATCGGCATATTTTGTACATAATTAATTATCCCAGTTTTCGATTTGATTTTCAATCATACAAAGAAATATCTTTAATGAACAAATATTTCAGAATCATTCTGCACATTTGCAACATATAAACACTAAGCAATGAACACATAGAGACGTCAAACAGCTCTAAAGCTGTTTCCAGCTGATTTTCGGACCTAGTACCCCAGGAAAGAAGAAGAACAGAACAGCTGTTCGACACTCAGTACAAACTGTGCATAGGATCAAAACTGCTTCAGTCGCACAACGACAGCGGAACGATAAGCATGCGTGTACTTCTTTGCGCTGTGCGATCGTTTCCATGTGTGCGTGTATGTATGCACGGCCCGCGTATGAATGTATGCGTAGCTAGTGAAGTTTGGCAATAGGCAAGTGCTTCGGCCAGCGTGCTGGCAGCCTGAAGTCAATTTTGTGTTTCGGCGTTTCGGGTGTAATAAAAGTCTAAAATATCAGAATTTTGTGAATTTACATAATTTTTTCGTGGTTTTCCGATAATATTCTTATGGTTCTTTATATCACTAAGCAATGAACACATAGAGACGTCAAACAGCTCTAAAGCTGTTTCCAGCTGATTTTCGGACCTAGTACCCCAGGAAAGAAGAAGAACAGAACAGCTGTTCGACACTCAGTACAAACTGTGCATAGGATCAAAACTGCTTCAGTCGCACAACGACAGCGGAACGATAAGCATGCGTGTACTTCTTTGCGCTGTGCGATCGTTTCCATGTGTGCGTGTATGTATGCACGGCCCGCGTATGAATGTATGCGTTGCTAGTGAAGTTTGGCAATAGACAAATGCTTCGGCCAGCGTGCTGGCAGCCTGAAGTCAATTTTGTGTTTCGGCGTCGAGAGCCTCGAGACAGGCACAGTGGCAAAAAATGGTTATCTTGCAGCGAAAATTTTAAAACTTTTGAAAACATGTGTCTTGTTCTATGAGGATAATTTTATTTAGTAATTACATATTTATGTATTCCGAATTTTTTTATTTTAATTCATAAATTTTGTCAATATTGGTAAACTCATGTACAAAAAAATATAATTATCACAACTTTTTTTGATATTATAACTTTCCTCTACAAAATATAATATAATTATCAATTTTCAATCCCTCTTCTCAAAAATTAATTATAAATACACATGTTTTCTGATACTAAAATTATTGCCGCCAAATAACCATTGTGGCTTACTGTAATTTGGTCTCTTAGCTCTCGTAGACAAAAACAAAAACAAACACCCAGTTGATTTCACGCTGGCCAGGCACGTAGCTAAAAGTGCGCAGGGTGTGCGGTACAAGAAGGGCTCTCAACAGTCAGGGGCTCACGGTTACCAAACATAAAAATTTTATTAATGCGGATATATTTCTAAAATTTAATTCCTTTGGTAAACACAAATATATTTATTAATTAATGTAATTTAAGTAGGAGTCCCTGATAAGTATTGTACAGGGGCCCGTAAAACCCTCACTACGGACCTGAGCCTCATTCTCTAGGCTCTCGACGCCGAAACACAAAATTGACTTCAGGCTGCCAGCGCGCTGGCCGAAGCATTTGCCTATTGCCAAACTTCACTAGCAACGCATACATTCATACGCGGGCCGTGCATACATACACGCACACATGGAAACGATCGCACAGCGCAAAAAAGTACGCGCATGCTTATCGTTCCGCTGTCGTTGTGCGACTGACTTGATGCCGCTGTTTGCTGTTTCTGGATTGCTCACCAAAGATAGCTGAACGCTCACTCATATAACACTTCGTATAACACTTCGCCGGGGGGTCATAATAAACCAAAACCACTCGTCCGCTACTTTTTGCTGTTTGAGTACTCTATATGTTAGATGCTTAGTGATATAAGCTAAAGATAACGTAACATCGATAAGAAACGGGCACTCGATATATGGTCATCGACCGTGCATGATCGAGGAAGTGCGAGAACTCTCTCGAGTAAGCGCCAGACGTGAAAGAATAAAAATGAAGAAAATATAAGTTTCATAAACTCAAAATTCCAAAATATTTTACTATTTCACGCATTGCTGAGAGAGAAGGAGAGCTGGTGTACTTACCATGACAGCGTTACGCTTGAAATCCATAAAGTTCTTTACCTCGGCCGCTAATTCTCGTAGTAAAATAATGCCGTCTTTCCGTTTCACTTCAATGTCATTGTCCTTAAAACGCTACAAAGCACACGAATAAAGAAAAAGAAAAGTAATATTAATTCAATAGTCGTTAAATTTTTTTTATTTTTCTTTATAATTCAATTTTCAATTTTTTTCGCTTTATTCCGCTCAAGTGCAGTGCCAGCCAGCTCAGCAGTAGAGCTGGATAAAACATCGACGATGTATCGATACATCGATGTATTCCAATATTTGAAAACATCGAAGTTTTTAAACATCAATGTTCGATGTTTAACTGAGTATTTTATATGGAAAATCAGGAATTTTCGAAGGCTATATCTTCTAAACTAAGCCGAAAACAAAAAACTTTTACTTAGTATTTTCGTCTTATCTCGTCGAGATTTATAACGATCAATCGTCAGACCTTGGCGCCTCGGAAACATTAATCTCCGCTTTTGATTAATTAATTTCATATATAAATTAGCAACTTGCGCTCTGAAAAACATATATATATCCATTGTTTTTATGATAAGCATCGAAACATCGATGTAAGTAACTTTCGATGTATTTCCAGCTCTACTCAGCAGCGCTTGGAGAGGTGTTTTTCCCTCCGCCCTGCCACTAAGCATCTAACATATAGAGTACTCAAACAGCGAAAAGTAGCGGTCGAGTGGTTTTGGTGGATTATGACCCCCGGCGAAATGTTATACGAAGTGTTATATGAGTGAGCATTTCAGTTCTCTTTGGTGAGCAATCCAGAAACAGCAAACAGCGGCATGAAGTCAGTCGCACAACGACAGCGGAACGATAAGCATGCGTGTACTTCTTTGCGCTGTGCGATCGTTTCCATGTGTGCGTGTATGTATGCACGGCACGCGTATGAATGTATGCGTTGCTAGTGAAGTTTGGCAATAGGCAAATGCTTCGGCCAGCGCGCTGGCAGCCTGAAGTCAATTTTGTGTTTCGGCGTCGAGAGACTAGAGAATGAGGCTCAGGTCCGTAGTGAGGGTTTTACGGGCCCCTGTACAATACTTATCAGGGACTTAAATTACATTAATTAATAAATATATTTGTGTTTACCAAAGGAATTAAATTTTAGAAATATATCCGCATTAATAAAATTTTTATGTTTGGTAACCGTGAGCTCCTGACTGTTGATAGCCCTTCTTGTACCGCACACCCTGCGCACTTTTAGCTACGGGCCTGGCCAGCGTGAAATCAACTGGGTGTTTGTTTTTGTCTTCGAGAGCTAAGAGACCAAATTACAGTGAGCCACAATGGTTATTTGGCGGCAATAATTTTAGCATCAGAAAACATGTGTATTTATGTTTAATTTTTGAGAAGAGGGATTGAAAATTGATAATTATATTATATTTTGTAGAGCAAAGTTATAATATCAAAAAAAAAGTTGTGGTAATTATATTTTTTTTTGTACATGAGTTTACCAATATTGAAAAAATATATGAATTAAAATAAAAAATTCGGAATACATAAATATGTAATTACTAAATAAAATTATCCTCATAGAACAAGACACATGTTTTCAAAAGTTTTAAAATTTTCGCGCAAAAAAACCATTTTTGGCCACTGTGCCTGTCTCGAGGCTCTCGACGCCGAAACACAAAATTGACTTCAGGCTGTCAGAACGCTGGCTGAAGCATTTGCCTATTGCCAAACTTCACTAGCAACGCATACATTCATACGCGGGCCGTTCATACATACACACACACATGGAAACGATCGCACAGCGCAAAGAAGTACGCGCATACTTATCGTTCCGCTGTCGTTGTGCGACTGACTTCATGCCGCTGTTTGCTGTTTCTGGATTGCTCACCAAAGAGAACTGATATGGTCACTCATATAACACTTCGTATAACATTTCGCCGGGGGGTCATAATCCACCAAAACCACTCGACCGCTACTTTTCGCTGTTTGAGTACTCTATATGTTAGATGCTTAGTGGCCCTGCAGACCACACAAATATCGATAAGCATCGGTATTTACAATAAAGACGCATCACTAGCACAAAAAGGTAAACAAACGAAATAACACAAAAATACATTTGGAATGTTTTCTTATTATTACCCTTATTTTCAGGCACGGAAACTACTTCACGATAGTCGGAGTTGGTCAACCATTGGTGACTTACCAGAGTCACCGCGCACCCACTCAGCCATGTGATGCTGTTTCGGAGCATCACCCAAGTGAATCCGTTCCTGGCGAACTAAGTCCGCCCCATCTCTCACAGAAATGGTATCTAACACTTCATATGAATAACATATAATACATTTATTTTTACATATAATACATTAATTATGCAGTGTCTTCTGGCAAAAGTGACGTGACAACTCTGCTCCACCTTTTCAGCCAGGACTCTAGAAATGACAGCTTATGCTAAAGTATAGCCGAGAACTCCGTACAGTCACTTGATGAGGCTGAAAATCTGTGCCGTCTGCGTGGGTACCAATAACCAAATAACGTATGGGAGCCAACACGCTTCCCTGAGAAACTCCAGCATTAATTTCACAGATCTGTGACTCGGCGAAATCGCATGTACCAAAGAACATTCTTCTGTGAAGATGTTATCTCAGTGTCATACGAATCCAGAATGAAATACTCTGTCAAATGCGTGCTTAACGTCTAAGAAGACAGCTGAGCAGTATAACCTAGATGCATGTAAAATACTGAGAAATCTGTCTATTTTAAGCCATGTTCAAGAAATTTTGATATTGTCCCCAAACATTTTAAAATTTTTTCACGGATGGAGGAGTTGACAACGCCAGGCAACAAAGCAAAGGCCTGCATGCAGGAAATCTGGCCTACAGGCAGAAGATTTTGCGGTTACAAAAGTCTGGACATTCGGACATCTGCCGACGGCTCAAACGGCGCTTGCTCAAAACGGGGAACATTTTAAAATTTGTTCACGGATGGATCTGGCTGTAAACGGACGAAGTTCTCCTTCCGTTCGTAAGCTGGTGCTGATCCAAGGTCCCTGTTGAGCTCGCACTGCTTGCTTCGCCAGCTGTTTTGCAGAGTGCAACAAATTTTTTTCGACCGATGTGATTCGTTGAGGGAGATAAACAGGTGACTTCTTGCGCTTTAAATAAAATTAAACATAAAAAACTATGATCTGGATCCTCAACCCAACAATAATAAGCAAAAATGTTTTGAAATATTCAAAAAATTTCTTAGATTAATCTTCTTACTACGTACCAACTACAAGTTTGCCAAATTCCACACAAAAAGCAGACTTGCAGATAAACTTTCTGGAGAAATTTATATTTCTGTTGAAAAGTGTTGAGTGTTGCTATATCGATAGAATTTTGTGTACTCTGTGTCGATGACATTGAACAGCTGATCGCGCACTTCATATTTTTCCTGATGGTGCGATCAGCTGTTCAATTGAAAACCCAGTTGTCAAACCACTAAGCAATGAACACATAGAGACGTCAAACAGCTCTAAAGCTGTTTCCAGCTGATTTTCGGACCTAGTACCCCAGGAAAGAAGAAGAACAGAACAGCTGTTCGACACTCAGTACAAACTGTGCATAGGATCAAAACTGCTTCAGTCGCACAACGACAGCGGAACGATAAGCATGCGTGTACTTCTTTGCGCTGTGCGATCGTTTCCATGTGTGCGTGTATGTATGCACGGCCCGCGTATGAATGTATGCGTTGCTAGTGAAGTTTGGCAATAGACAAATGCTTCGGCCAGCGTGCTGGCAGCCTGAAGTCAATTTTGTGTTTCGGCGTCGAGAGCCTCGAGACAGGCACAGTGGCAAAAAATGGTTATCTTGCAGCGAAAATTTTAAAACTTTTGAAAACATGTGTCTTGTTCTATGAGGATAATTTTATTTAGTAATTACATATTTATGTATTCCGAATTTTTTATTTTAATTCATAAATTTTGTCAATATTGGTAAACTCATGTGCAAAAAAATATAATTATCACAACTTTTTTTGATATTATAACTTTCCTCTACAAAATATAATATAATTATCAATTTTCAATCCCTCTTCTCAAAAATTAATTATAAATACACATGTTTTCTGATACTAAAATTATTGCCGCCAAATAACCATTGTGGCTCGCTGTAATTTGGTCTCTTAGCTCTCGTAGACAAAAACAAAAACAAACACCCAGTTGATTTCACGCTGGCCAGGCACGTAGCTAAAAGTGCGCAGGGTGTGCGGTACAAGAAGGGCTCTCAACAGTCAGGGGCTCACGGTTACCAAACATAAAAATTTTATTAATGCGGATATATTTCTAAAATTTAATTCCTTTGGTAAACACAAATATATTTATTAATTAATGTAATTTAAGTAGGAGTCCCTGATAAGTATTGTACAGGGGCCCGTAAAACCCTCACTACGGACCTGAGCGTCATTCTCTAGGCTCTCGACGCCGAAACACAAAATTGACTTCAGGCTGCCAGCACGCTGGCCGAAGCACTTGCCTATTGCCAAACTTCACTAGCTACGCATACATTCATACGCGGGCCGTGCATACATACACGCACACATGGAAACGATCGCACAGCGCAAAGAAGTACACGCATGCTTATCGTTCCGCTGTCGTTGTGCGACTGAAGCAGTTTTGATCCTATGCACAGTTTGTACTGAGTGTCGAACAGCTGTTCTGTTCTTCTTCTTTCCTGGGGTACTAGGTCCGAAAATCAGCTGGAAACAGCTTTAGAGCTGTTTGACGTCTCTATGTGTTCATTGCTTAGTGGTTGCATTTTTAAAAAATGCTCATATTGATTATAAATGTATACCAATTTGGATGATTTTGTAACAATTTAATCAGAATCGATAAAGGATAAAAAAGGACAAGCCAAAAAAAAGGACAGTTTTCCGGATAGGGGCTATTTTCAATTTTTTCCGGATGACGCTGTTGAAATCCGGACAGATCTATCCGGAAAAAGGCTAAATTGGCAACACTGGCTACAAGCGTGACCAAAGAGACACCGAATTTGGAATGATGGTTCTTATATACTCTGCGTAGATCAAGTTCAAATTATTTCATATGTTGTATTCTCAAAATTTTAAACCGATCGGATAACAAAAACAGAAGCATCGAGCATCGGGCCCGAAGTATTTTACGAGTGAGCTTTCGGCTCTCTTTGGTGAGCAATCTAGAAACAGCGAACAACTGTACAACGACAGCGAAACAATGAACACGGGTACATTTCTTTGCGCTAACCATCGTTTCAATGTATGTGTGCTATGTATGCATATGATGGTGTAGCAGTAATTGCGGAATGGGTCGTCAACAATTGTCGTCTATTCAAAATTATTGATGACTCGGACTTAAGAACCTTTCTTTCCTATCTTTTATATGTTGGGGCAACTTATAGTGGCAACAATAACATTCATTGAACTTTTTTCTTTATGTTACATAAATTGAGCTTTTCCACTTGATTTTATTACTACGTGCAACAAGAGCGCAATTCGAACCAGTAAGAAAAGCAACCCTTCGACCTATGTTCCTGTGTAGTTTAATTTTTTAAATTCATACATATACATATGTGTCGAAGAGTCATCAGGATGCCCTTCTCTTCACTACTCTCGTTATTGTCTGCGCAACGTTTTCTAGCGCGTTATGCGCAATGATCGAAAACTGACTGACAGTTCTTTTTTTACAAAATCAGAATTATGCGTAGTTCTTAACTCTACATGCAATTCCAACATATTTTGGAGACTTATTCTAGTCCGCATACAACAATACTAATTCACACTGCATTTTTGTGTATGCTTCTCGTTTTCGTGCAGACATATACTTCCCCCCGCTCCTAACAAGAGAGGCGGGCGAGCGCGAAGCTCGAGCTCCATTTGTTGGAAATAATTGTAAAGCATGTGCATATGCATATGTCTCAGATACATTTGCACATATGTCGCAGATACATTTGCCTGTTACATGCATTTGCACAAAGTTAGTATACCCTTTTTAGACCATTTTCAATGGTCGAAGGGTATAAAAATTCGAATAGCTTTAACTCATACTCATTCAAACATTTCATTTTTGTTCGTTCGGCTGTTCAGCAGCTCGGTTGAACACGATTGTACTCATTCATTGAAACCAGGTTGGCTATGCATGCCAATTCACTCAATTCTTAATAAACCTTCTCCATTCCAATGTGTCATATTTGTCACTCATGCAACTTCTAAAATGTGATTCTCCAAATTTAAACTTCATTAAGTCATGTCTTGATGTTTAAAAATTTTATCTTATTTACGTTTTATTTGTATGACAATTTGTATGAGTGATTTAAATGTTCGTTGAATGTACTCATTATTTATTTATGTTGTTTTATAATTTCAAGTGTAATCGAGTTCTATCTTACACTATACCCAGTTAAAAGCAATGAATTGCATTGAAATTCAATTAATCCATATAATATTGAACTTAAGCAATGAAGTCTCACGTTCGAAATACAAAGTAATAAGTAATTACTTGTCAAATAAAAGTTCTTATTATTTCTACTCAGCCAATGAACAGCAAAGCATACTTGAAAACTTGCGATTTTGTTAGATTTGTGGTGGAAGTTTAATGAAGCCACGGACACAGACGCAGCTAACACGAGTGTGAAAAGTGATGATTGTTTGCTCTGTTTGCTGTTGTTTGTGCAAATTACTGCTTAGAACAGCAGCGTGCCCATGCCACCCATTTCGGATTGTTCTTTCACAAAGATCTCAAAGTATTGGTAGATGATTGTCACAGCCAGCAGAATACCGGTGCCAGAACCAATGGCACCTAGGAAATCAGCCATGACTGATAGTGCACCAATACATAGGCCGCCAAAGGCAGCTGCCGTTGGGATATAACGATTCAGCTCATGAATCATTGAGTTTTCACGATGACCACGCATCACCATGTGCTGTTCTTTGAGCTGCTTGGCCACCTGTGTGTAAAAGATGAAAAAGTTAAGTACAGTTCTGTAAATAAATCATACAAATAAACTTACATCCTTCGCTGAGCTGCCAGAGACATCAATCCATGTCTTGGAGAAGAACGCACATGAGCCCAACATGAAGACAATGTAGAGCAAGGCATGAATGGGATCGGTAAGTATGTGTCCGACACTCTCCGGCGGCGACAGATAATAGCATAGACCACCAATAGGATACGAACGGGCTGGGCCACCACCACCTACATCGGCCCAGACACCAAGCAAATTGATGAAGAAGTTACCCTGGAACTTGACGGCCAACATTTGTGAAATGACATACAAGTTGGAAACCAGAGCGGACTGAAGAATGATGGGAATGTTCGAAGTGTAAAATAGTTTGATCGGATAGCTACTGTACTGGCCACGATAGCGTGCGCTCTTGATGGGCAAATCGACGCGGAAGCCTTGGAAATAGATAACAACAGCGAACACTAAAATGGTGGCCAAGAGGTTCATCAGATTGGGCAAGTTTTGACGATAGAACGCCTCGCGAAGAGCTCGGACTTTATCGTTGCGAGTCGCCATGAGATGAAACAGAGCAATTACAGCGCCTTCGAACTCAGTGCCGCGTCCGGTTGTTACAGTGGTTGGCGAGAAGGCCTTCCACACAATTGTCTCACAGATATTTGTTGCAATAAACAGTGAGATGCCAGAGCCGAGGCCATAGCCCTTCTGTAGCAGCTCGTCAAGTAGCAGTACAATCAATCCAGCGGCGAATAGTTGGATGATAATCAGCAGACACACGCCAGCACCAATCTCTGATGGATCACCATACATGCCGGTCATCACATAGACGATGGCCTGTCCAATTGTAATCACCATGCCGAAAAGCTTCTGTGCACCGTTGAATAATGCACGATCCTTCGGCGTATCGCCGACCTCAATGATTTTGGCGCCGGCCAACAGCTGCATAATCAGTCCCGATGTAACAATTGGTGAAATGCCAAGCTCCATAAGTGTTCCACGATTCGAGGCGAGAATCACACGAATCCAGTAGAAGGGATCTGCAGAGTCTGAACTCATAATGCCGAACAAAGGAATCTGACAGCAGACCAAGAATATGAACAGGGTTATAGCTGTCCATAATACTTTTTCCCTGAACTGGATCTGTAAAGGTTATCAACAAGAAAGAAATAAGTTTCGTTAATGTTCAGTTATAATACATATATTAAAAAAGTATAACTATAATATTCTGTATTAGTCTATCATTCTGTTTCTCAGTTACAATTTTTCTTTCAGATACCGCATATTCACTTTATTCACCATAATACCGCATATTCCCAATATGCACCATAATAAGTTCCACTTTCATTTTTTGTGAATTTTACATACTATTCACATTGCCTCCTATCATATATTTTCGTTGGTTTTAACAATCATATTTAAAAAACATTTAAATTTAGAACATAAAAAATGTAAGGAATCGTAACCATTCTTAAAAACCTAATTTTAACTGATGTTTAATTTAAATTTATATAAATTTCCTGAAGATTCAAATTGAATAAGTCATACAAAGTGTGTCACTTAGTCACATTTTTGCAAAAGTATCGTATGTCACTTTTTGTTGAAATTGAAACTTTAATGCAAAATTAAAAAATTCAGTTTTTTTTAGCGTATCGTTTAAATATAATTATTGTACATTTAATATTTTTCTGTTCATTGTGAGTTTTCAAAATGAAAATATAATAAATGCTATTAGTTTCAAGTAATTACAATAAAAATACAAATTTGTATAACATCATAGTGACTAGTACCACACAAATATTTATGACTTGTTGCGCTATGATAATAAATATTATATGATAAATAAATAAGTAGTATTTGTTTCCCCTTTTTGGTTTTTTAAATTCAACAACTATCGATATTTTGACCAAAACGATATGTACTCAGAGACATCTGTGTTTGTTCTTATCAGCGCTCTTCGAACGGTCTTTTGGATTAACAACAATACGAAGCTGACGTCGCACAACGTCGGGTGCCACTTCGTGCCAGCCGAAGTTTGACATTTCCACGTAGTATGCGGTATGCTTGAGCAATACGTAAAAAGTAGTTTGTCAACAAGTAGTAGGGAAAGGTACTTGCTCTTGATAAGAAATTAGCAATTTCGGTAACTTTGAGTAATGTTTAATGAATGAAAGTAGACTTAAAAAAGACAAAGTCAATTTCAAATATATTTATTATGTGTGTATTTTTTAATATAATAACTGTATGTTTTCCCCATATTATGAGGTTTTGTATGTGCCGCAAATAAATTGTAGGAGAGCAATTTCCAATACGCTGCATTTTTAAAAATCATTGATTTTCTGTCAATGTATCTCAGTTTGTTTCAATACGTTTAAATAACGAACAACTTTTCTGTTGCCTACTATCAAAAAACAAATTGTTTGCGTGGCGTATTCAATTGACAAGAGAAAACAATCAACGTGTTCGGGAGGCTAACACTGTTATAAAGTAAGGCAAATCTTTTGTAATGTATTAAAGTTGTGAAGTCACATATTATTAATACTATCAGAGTATTTATCTAACATTATTTACCACAAGCTGTTTAACTGAATTAAAATATGGTCAAGCTATATTAATACGCACCTTGCGTTCAGGTTTTGCTATTTCAGGCAATATACTGCAGAAAGGCTTGATAACTTCCAGGAATTTGACTGAAAAAAAGAACATAAATAAATGAATATGAGATGCAGTGGACTATTTAATTTAAAGTGTTAAATAAACAGAATGCAACTATAAGGTTTTGTATACGTAAGCAAGAGGCGAGGATGGGGCTGGGTCTCGTTGTCGACGAAGAAGCCAATGCCGATGCAAGGTGCTAAATGTATTAGATAAAAAAAATGCAATTAATACTTACTTCCCATTGCGTTTAACTTTTTATGAACGGCAGGAAGGTAAACTTGAAATTTGAATTAATGCACTTTCTACACAAAATTTAGAAAGTTTTCCACCTTTTAGAGAAGTCTCCAGCAAACAGATCAACCGCTTTAAATGATGAAAACCGAATGAACGAAGCAGACTGAAACGAAAATGTACGAGCTTGTCACGACGTGTCAATTGTTCACTTTTTTATGTTTTACAGCACTGTACTGACCAACGTCAATATATCGATATTTATAATAATAATGTTCAATAAAGTTACATTTTTTCCATTAGACTTTTTCTAATTTTTTTTAATATTCAACGTAATTATATAAGAATGATCTATATATTTCATGTTGAATCGGTAATGCTTATCGATAATAAATATGTATCGTTAATTTTAATTATAGAAGTAAGGCGTTGCCACTATTTGTAAGCCAACATGGCAGCACTTTTAACCATAGAACTCTACAAAAAAACAGAGCAACCTAGCCTGCGAAAACAAATACAAAGCAACAATACAAACATAAGCAAAATTAAATTAGAAGTCAGAGACGTAACATTTGCATAAAAACTAGTTAGCAACAATAACAGTTTCATGCTTTCAAATGTTAAGAAATATTTGTAAAAGGAGACGCATCGCATAAAAACGAAGTGAAAAGTGATATTTTGACCATGACTTCGGTAATCTATGTTGATTTGAGCTCGGATTCGGAGGAGGAGGAGGTAAAAGCACCAGTGTTAGCGTCAAAAATGTTTAGTTGATGTTAAAAAGTACAGTTGTATTTTTAATAGGTTTGTGTGCATTTGTGTGAGTGTATTAGTGTTGGCATGCGAGCGTATACATATGTACAATTATATGTATGAACTACAATTGTGTGTAAGATTGTTTTTCGCGCTGATTTTATTGTTTCCCACAAACATAAACATACATATGGATTTAAGGAAGCACATCAACTCTTGTACACAAGTCCCTGCATATAAATCGCCTGCATTTGGATATCTGGTTTTGCCTTTGAGTGGGTGTTGTTATGTGGTCAAAGTGTGTCAATTGCGAGCCCAATGGTAACAGTGTCTAACTTTTACCATTTGGTAACATGATCGATATAATTCTACACTTTATTTGGCGGTGCGCTTTAAAACTCTACATGCACTCACACACAGGTGCAACGCTGCTTTTCTTTAGTTCCGTTTTGCATTAATTTTAAATCTAACAAGTCGTTTTTTAATCAAATTGTTCTAGGGCCTGCCAGAAGCCAAGCGATCCCGCAGAGAACAAGGTGCGACCAAGGTGGCAACATCCAAATCTCTTACTAAACATGCACATGCAGCAAAGACATCGATCACACAGTTGTCCGTCGGGATCAAAGCGTCGGGTGCAACCGGTGACGCGGTGGCTTCTGGGATGGTGGTGGGCACCTACAAGTATGTACATATCAGTCCAAATAAAGTACATAGTCTAGCTACATTGTTTAACAATAGTGTAATATAAATTAAATATGAAAAGGCTGCAATGAAAATAGATATATTTAACCTTCCAATAATTCCTGAAGGCATACATTTATGTAGATATACATATATACGTATATGTATATGTACATATGTATATATATATTTATTTTAGCTTGAAGTTTACAACGTACTTTATCTATTCTGAATCCGCATCGACAGAGGAGTCAAAACAAAATGAGTGTTTTTGTATTAAAATAAATAATTTCGAAAAACAATACTGGTCTTATCAGTGCCAATCAAAGTTAGAAAGTAATCGACGTATTCCAATCCTATAGGTTTCTTAGAAACAATCAGTTAAAGTAAAGTATAGCTGTTATGAAACCATACAAATTCTGTACCGAGTATCGGAACAATCGGTAGAGATTAAAGATTGCAAGAGAATAGGATCTTTGGCACGCCCAGGTAGCCTTTATTACTAGTTTGGATAAATGTTCATGAAGCGTTTATACCTTAGCTAAAAATCGTGTTTTTTAATATATATATGTAGTAAATTACTTTATTGTTTAATGACGATGGTTTAGTAGTACACTTTATATTGTTTAATGACAATGTTTCTTGCTTATTATTATTATTTAATTGTTTGATGGCAATTGTTTAACTCTAGTTGTATATAGAGCGCGATTGAAAAACTTGCGACCGCTCTCGTTCCCCATTATACTCCCAGTCCTTTCTTTTTGTTTCGGCCGTTAATAAACATTGCCACTGCGCGTTACTCTCTTGCTCTCTGTTTTGTGTTTCGCCTTAGTTCCCTGAACTGGTTCATTTCATTAAACTTTTTAATGAAGACTATTGGTTATATTTGTCCGATTTTAATGATACGGTTCAATTATAGATGAGTTAACAGTTTTACTACAATATATATTGACAATATGATTTATTTGTATTGCTACGAGGGTGGTCTGAAATGTTTCCGGTCTGAATATGAAGGCCGACGTGAATCAACATTTTGTATGTTGAATTTTCATTAGGCATCATATATTATATTCCAGCCAAATTTATTCCAATAAACATAGTTATCGTAGAACAATCGAATAACTAACTCGATATCAGAGCAATAAGGCTAGTCAAACAAAAACGGATATAAACGATGTCTGTAGGGACTTTTTCCATTATTATCAGCGGAAGGATAAAACTAACTTTCTGTCAAATCAGATGTAACATCAGTGTTACCACACTCAAAATAACCACTAGTTAAAAAAAAAATGTTAGTGTTCACTGCCCTGTGTGAGCAGAAACCTTTCTTTTTACAGAATAGAAGCGAGATCTTACTTAACTCATTACTCCTTAAACCATTTCATTGGAGTGCTTTCTGATATACAATGTTCTTTATCTTTTCATTTGGAGCGTAGGTCTTCCGACAAGTGAACCACATATTCTATAGCTGTCAACGGTATAAGTATGGATTTTCCAATTCGAAATTCGACACTATGTCTGAGACTTTCAATTGAACTTTCAACTAGTAACAATTATGTTTCAAAAACAAAACATTTCTCTTATCCCCACCGCCATGGCTTCTGTCAACTTATTGCTATCCTCAAATGTGCGAGAATCAATACATTTTTCCAATTAATATTAGGTCCGCAACTAAGTTCTCGCTGTTTTTTTTATATAATCATTATTTAGCCATAGTCAGGTCAGATACATTTCAAAACACCCTTCTAATGGTAGTCCGATCTTTATAGAACTTATGTAGGTAGTTGCTAAGTTGGTAAGTTTGTTAGCGATATTTTATAATAGAAAATGACAAAATTCATTCGATGTGCCCTGTGACAGTTTTGCGATATTTCAGTCCGATCCGTACCGTTGAATCTTATTTACGGCGTACAGTATTAGCAAGTATAAATATGTAATGTGCCAAATTAAATCAAAGTAGCTAAAATTGAGAGACAATATTTTGTAAGGTCGATAGGTATAATGTATGTTGCAAACTTCAGGACAAAATGAGTATACTCCCTTCTAGGATATGCAACAGCAAATCTTTGCGAGATTAGCAGTTTTATTTTATAAAATTAATTTATCAATTCAAGCAAATATTTATTTAATAAATCATTTTTTATGTAGATCGATGCACATACCCAGTGGCATTACGGTTACCAAGCACAACGTTAAGAATAGCTTCAGCAATGGCAGCATTAAGAACGTCAATCCATTTCTGTCTGTGGAGAATAACAACAACAACAATAATAACAATAATAAAAATAGTGTAAAGAGCAAACCCATTAAGTCGACGGCCACACAAAACACCAGTGTTTATTCCAAGACATCCAACACTATGGCCACTATTACCAGTGTAACTATTCCGCAGCCTAGTAAACTTTCCGCCATGCCAACAGTACTGCAAAAGAACATCACACAACCGATCCAAAAATCTGTTTCGCAGCTGACGATGGCAACCACTGGGATACAAAAATCAGTAATGACAACACCAGCAACACCGATACAGCAGAATACTTTGACAGCAGCGCCAGTTGCGCTGAAATTTGACCAATATCAACAGCAGCCACAGCCAAAGTTGACAGCGCCATCGATGTTACCCGCTCAACTGCAACATCAACATCAGCAGCAACAGCAACAGTATCCGCAAAAGACAACTCTAACAATAACCCATCAGAAGACAACTTCAACGCCAACGCTTGCCCTGAACCAGCAACAGTCGATATTAGCAATAACACAGCAAAGGTTACAGGCAATGCACACATTGCAAAAGCCAACAGCGCACACTCAAGTGCAGCAGCAGCCTCGGTCAGAGGTGCAGTTGTCTATTACACCAAAACTAACAAGTACGCAGAAGATGCCGCAGCGTTTGCCAATTGTCCAAAAACAGCCATTGACACTGATGCCGCCGACGACGACGTCGACGACGATGACAACTTTAATGCAACTGAAGGAAAATCAGGAGCTAAAGCAGCCGCCTCTGAGTGCTTTGAACGCAACGACGTTGTCAGTGCGCAAATTGAAGCATCAACATCAGCAAAGGCCCCATCAAGAGGGAACATCAAAACCGACGTTGCCGCCCAATTATTCTATTAGCTGTAGCAACAACCCGACTTCATCGTCGTCGACGACGCCCATTCTAAGCAAGTTGCAGACGATGGCAAACTGCGATAGTGCAGCGCGCACATTACCTTATAAAACAAAGGCTTCGACGAGAACAACAATAGCAGCAACAACTATTCGAACCGTTCAATCACTTGCTAGTAGTAGTAGCAGTATTACTGCTGGCACAATACAGTCCACACCTCCATCCCGCTTGTTGGCCTCGCCGCCACCACACTGCATTGAGGCATTAAACGAGCCGCTCTTACTTAATTTGCCGGCCACGACGAGCATAACACCACAATTGACTCCGACAACAACGCCACCGCCTACAGCAGCGTCACCAATAGTAACTGCAGTGGCCGGAGTTAAATTGCAGGAATTTCCTGCTGCATGCATTACGCAGGTAAAAAAAACGCTAGGGAAACGCGTGCAGCCTATTACAGTGCTGCAGAAATCGGATGAGGAATGGCGAAAGCATATGGCGCAACAGCAGCAATTGCAGCTGCAACAAAGACAGAAATTGAAGAATTCAGCAAACACGCCGACCATTGTACTAGTGGAGTCGCCACCTACAACGCCGCCAACGGAGAATGTGGAGCCAGATAATACGAAACGAAGGACACTACCAACAACTTCATCTTCATCGATATCTTCTGCATCTGTTATTTTAACACAAACAACAACTGCACATGGTTGTGGCTCTCGTGCCCCCCTGGTTGGAGAATATGCCACACTGTTGCAGCTATGTCGCGAGCATGACAGATCGAAGGACATGCAACGACTTATAGATAATAAGCTAATCAAATACTATTATAGTGTGCATGAGAGTTTTGTGCGTTCGCGCGGCTTTCGCAAACAGCTATTGCAGGCAATGGAGCGTATACGCACTGACCCGGACATGATTTACGTGCACCTCAAGTGCGTCGTAGAAGAGTTAAAGGTGCGCCGCAAAGCCAAAGTACAGGAACAGGTGCCGCAGAAGACAGAGCCGTGTGTAAGCGATAAGGCAACTGTAGTTGCGTCCGACGCAAGTTCTGCTGTACCTTCATTATCAGTTGATAATCCTGGGCCAGATCCTGCAGCAGGGCCTTGCACTGGAAACAGACGCACCGAAGAACGCATACGAAAATTAAATCGCACGCTTTATACTATAACGAAGCGTATTAGTGCTCTAGAGGAGGCGGATGTTGATTGGAATGATGATGACGACTCCAGCTACTTGCAGGTAGAGCGTTACAAGAAGCGCGCTTGTCAGATTTATGAGAAAATATGTGATTTAACCGGTGAAAGCAAAAGCGCCCATCGCCAGATGAAACAGCCAATCCTGTTCAAGGACTCGCCATATCCTCAGTTCAATCGTACTCTGTCTGCGTTTGTAAACCGTATGCACGAGTTTCCCGACTATTACGATGTTCTTAAGCTGCTAGAGCATTGTAATAAGGAGAAGGAATTGGGGCTGGCGTCATTTGAAATGAAACGTATAGGTAAGCTTTAAGAAACTAGATGTTGAAATAGTTTGTTGGTACATACTAGACACTTGCATAAATGAATTAAGCCCATATATGAATCATTTATGAAACAAATGTAACACTAATTGGTGTACTCGTTTACAATGAGTAAATATTAATGTATATTTTGCCCTGCAATATGAACTACTTAACTCATTCATTTGATAGTGAGGACAGGATTTTTACCCTCAACCATTGAAAGTGGTCAAATGGAAGCATGACAGAGTGCACAAAGTACAAGGTGTGTTCAAAAATTAAGGTGACGAGGTCAAATTTCGCGGGTAATGTACTCGTACTTTCGATTTTCAATTTTTTGTTGGTACACTCATCCCGAACATCTGTACCAAGTTTCAAGTGTATGGTTTGTTTTCTTCGGTTGTGAGAGACGTAAAGGTTATAAGTGTTTTGCGTGTTCGGCGATTTTTTGCTATCGAAAAATATGGATCAAAGGATTTGCATCAAAAAAAAATAAAATAAAGTGCTCCGAAACACTTGAAAATTTGACAGTGGCATACGAATAAACTTTTCTGAGTAAAAAAATGGTTACAAGTGGTACAAACACTTCCAAGATGGCCGAGAAGATGCCAATGGCGAGCCTCGCTCTGGACGCCCAAGCACGTCAACAACTGATGAAATCGTTCAAGCAGTGAAGAAAATTGTTTTGGAAAATCGTCGTATCACTCGTGCTGTGCAATTTTTTCTATTGTTATAACCTTCACGCCTCTAACAACCAAACAAAAAATGCTACAACCTTAAAACTTGGTACAGATGTTCGGAAGAGTGTACCAAAATAACAAAACAAAACCAGTAACCAGTAACCCGACAGATGGCGCTCGCGCTTTGCGCTCGCCCGCCTCCCTTGCTAGCTGACAAAAGCACTTAGTTTTGTGCTCATACTTTCTTAAATAACTTTTGTGTTTATTGTCCGATCGGAATGTAATTTGGAGACTCAGCTTAGTATATGTTAAAGTCAGAAAGTAGTATTTTAAACAGCACTTACAAATTGAGTTCAAAAATTAAATTATTAATTTGCGGGGGCGGTGGGCGTGGCACCTAACATGAAATAAACTCTCTAGCATTTATAATAGTTGAGATCTGTGTGTTCATCTGGTCAGATGGACATCCGGTCATCCGGACAGACAGACGGACATAGCTCAATCGACTCTAGTGATCCTGAGTAAGTATATATATACTTTATGGGCCCTGCCACGCCTCCTTCTGCCTGTTACATACATTTGCACAAAGTTAGTATACCCTTTTTTGACCATTTCCAATGGTCGACGGGTATAAAAATCGATAATCGAAAGTAAATTGCCCGCGAAATTTGACCTCGTCACCTTAATTTTTGAACACACCTCGTATATGTATATATTCTTACTCAGACTCACAAGCCGAGTCGATTGAGAAATGTCTGTCTGTCTCTATAAACACAAATATCTCAGGTTTTTTTAAAGCTAAGGTGATAATGTGCTAAGGTGATAATGGTGATAATGTTGTGTGCCATGCCCACCACCCCCGTTAATTAATTATTGAATTTTTCGAATCGACTCAAATTAAACTATACCGGAACATAGGTCGAAGGGTATCTCACTGTTTTTTAATAAAAAATATAGTTTATAACTTTTATTTTGCAATATTTTTGTCAAAAATTTGAACCGGTTACGGTTTTAAGTGTAATTATTCATTTTATTGGGTGTACAAAAAGGGTAAAAATCATATCAATTAATACAAACGTTAGTATGAGTGTAGTGAGAATGATTGCAGTTTAGTACTATTTTTGCCAGAAAATGAATTCATTTATACAGGACTCTAGTAGATGCATAATTTATTCTATTCAATTTGAATTTATATTTGCAGCGCATGATGCCTTCGTTAAGGTGGGTCGTTTGCTGCAGGCGCGACGCAAGACTGATCTCTACGAGACCGTTACACATTTTACGGCCAACGCGAAGGATCCAGCAGCCAGTGATGCCACGCTACTGGCCAAGTTGAATGAGAACAGCAAAAAGCAAACAAAAATAAGTGATATACTAGAAAAGTGAGGACAATATTTTCAGAGCAGCGATAATGAATAATAACTTTGGTATTTTTTACAGATTTGCACGCGAACAGGAGCTTACAGCAGAGGAACAACGTGAGGCGCGACAAAAAGAAAAAGAGTTGCAAACGGTTGCAGCAGAGACTACAATTTCAACAATCGATGCAGTTGTTGCTCTGCTTGACAATAATAGGGATGAAAAGCCGTGTACCAGTGCTGAGGCAGCCCAACAACATGTTGATACATCTTGCAATGATTTGGTCAATGGTGTTAAGATTCATCGGGAAAGTGAGAATGAGAATGACAGTGAAAGCGGAAGTGAAAAGGATGAAGAGGAGGAAGACGAAAGTTACGATGAATCAGATGAAGATGTTGATATATTTGTGGACAATTTCAAAGTAAACGGCGAAGTTAGTGATGTCGATTCCGATGTAGAATTAAATGCAACACCAAAGAACCTTGCCGCGACTGCTCATGTGATAGTTAATAATGTAACGAGAGTCAAGACTGCTGTGCCTAAGGTTAACATTGATGATTGTGTTGGTAAAGAAACATTTCTCCAAGTTGCGCCCAATGGTGAGCTTACGGATGTGCCTACCGCCCATACGCTGAAGATAATGTCCGTCTCTAGTCTAAATGCGAGTGTTTCCGCAACCAACGACAACAATAATACTAAGAAAAATAGTATTAAAAGTAAAGAGCAACTGCAGCAACAACAAAAAAAGCAGCAAACAAAAATTGCATTAGACGCACAAATTATCATTTCTGATGAGGAATCATAGGTTTTTCTATATAGTTCGGGTAAAACTTTGTGTTTTAGCTAGAATTTTCTATTTATATTCTTTACCAACAGCGCAAAACTTGTGTGTACATAAACTATAAAGTTAAGTCTGTGTTTAACACTCAACCAGTCTTTTATTTTTAAGCTTATCTTGCCCCCTATATCTATTATAGCTGTCTATATACGGTTACTATAATATCAATATATAGTGTCCGTTAAAGAATAATTTAACTAAATCGGTGTCGGTACTTTTACAAAATCGGACAAACTTGAATATCGTGCGGTCATAAATTTCTATTTTTTAAGGGTGGACGCTCTATGACAACTCTTTCCCATCATTTACAACTGTTGATTTCTGGGCTGAGCTTTACGGACGCCCAAAACTGTGGCCACTAACGAAAATGGACATTCTTAAAAAAGAGATAGCTGGGATCGCTAAGATATTTAAAGAACGCGATTGCCATTTAAAGCAATAAGTTTCAGATGAGATAGTTTTCTGTACGTTGGGTGCTACATTTAAACTAAACTTTTGTCAAAAAAACCTATAAATAACACTTTGAATTGCTTCCGCACCTTTCTTACTATCCAGATCTAAGAGGACTGTCTGATAAGATTTTAGCATGACTATAACAAAACCGTTCTAAGTGATTTTCACACCACTTTATACCCTAAAAAAATTATTGGCATAAGATTTCTCAAAGGGGCTATTTTACCAAGGTTCTTATTTGATGAAAATTTGTATTTGCAGAGCGAAACTCCAAACTTTGGCAATAATAAAAAATACTTTAAACTAGGTCTGATAAGTAAGGAAGTTGAGAAGATATTCGAACTGTAATTAAGTCGCCGTCATGGAAGTGTCTTTTAAGCTCGTACTTCCACGTATACAGCTGTAATTGGTGGGAAAGATTTCCGATAAATATTGTAGTATACATCCGTTTTTGATTGATTAGGACTCTCGCCCTTCAACAACAAATATTTTATGACAGTTGGAGTTGTTAATTTTTACCAAAGGTCTGATATCTACTTAGTTAATCGATCGTTCTATGATAACTATAAGATCTATGTGGCTAAAATTTGGACGGGTACATACTAAAAGATAAAAATACTCAATTTAACGGCGTCGGGCGCCTTCATAATTTGCCTGAAAATATTTTAGACAGCCCTCGTATAATGACTCTCAGCTTACTTCGCGAAAGGGTATACATTAGCTTTTAAAAATTATCTACTGAGCCGTAAAATATGTTGAATTAGAAAAGCTGTCTTTTTGATATTTTTGTATACTTCTAGACCATGAAAATTGTCAAAAAGGGTTATACTTATGTATGTAGCTGGCATAATGAGGCGTGGCAGACTCCACAGAGTATATATATTTTGATCTGGATAAATAGCCATTTCAATTGACCTGTTACTGTTTGTCTGTCTGGATGTCCGTCCGAACAGTATTTTAAAAGATACAACTTTCTGAATTCAGACAGCTTACTAAAATATCAACCTCTCCACCAGTTTTAAAACCGATCAGAAGTTATTGAAGTCAATTAAGTGGCCAAAGTTTCTGCGGAACCCATGTATGTCAGAGTGCGAAAACAGTAGGCGACAGAAGACTTTATCTGTGGAGTTTCTATTATATTTGTAACACATTCAAAACTTGGCTAAGGGTATCTAACTGTCGGTCCTGCTTGACTGTAGCGTACGTCAGGTTTATTACTTTAAACATGAAGAAAACATCAAGAAAGCAAATTACAATGAATGTATAATCAAATGGTACTCAGCCACTGCTTGAAACACGCGAGTACAAACAAAACGAAGTCCACCTACCACCCGTCCACCCAAATTAAATACTGAAGACACTACACGTATGATCCATATTTAATAATTTGACGAACAAAAGTACACCAAGATCATCAACCAGGGCAACGGCATACCACAAAGAGATAACGAAATGTACTTAGAACTGGCTCGTAAGAATGATTTTGGTACTGATCAGATTAGTTGGGTAGATAAACGATATGACTGTTGAAGATAAGAAGGACAGAAGTCCTTTTTTTAACAGAGCCTCACATCACACGCATACAAATTAACAAGTGTTGTCCGTCAGAGTGATAGTCGATCGGTTGCTCCCTCGAATCGCTTGTTCCTGGAGTCCTCGTGCTGCAGGGTCTCAGTGCGACGGTCTGTCGGTGTCTACCCTTCCTTCGTAGTAAGAATAGCTTGGACGGTAACTGTCCTTTATGACTGGCCCTTAAGGGTCAATGACCAAATAAACGTATAACGGCTTATGCCCGAGTAGTGTTATGAGCTAAGTGCTCTTTATTAAATCAAAAACAGAACTAACTTAAAATTATACGATAGCAACATATCAACATACAAATACTGAAGCTACATGAATAAGTGTGAACTCTGCATAAATAATAACGCTGGTCTTGCGTCCAAGCAAGAGATGAGGTTACCACGCTGGCCAGGCTAACGGACTTGACGTATTTGATGGGTCAGCAATATTATTGCGAGGTCTGCTCCAATAGCTCGGGCGAGAGTTACTTGTGAACTATAGTATTTCTCAGAACTGTGACCGTCCTTGGTTGCGCTGATCTTATCGATGGCTCCTTGTCTTTTCCTCAGATATGGGCAGAGGAGAATTGAACCGTTGAAGATGAGGACAAATCCGACTGCGTCTTTGGTGATCCAGCTGCCTCTTCTAAACCCTTGAACTCTCGAATGACATGTAGATTGTGGCCATTCATCCGATGGATAAGCGGAATGCTCAAAACGGGATCAAGGTTGATTATTTTCAACAATGGTGACATAGCTATGCCTGGAACTTTGTTCAATGCCTATTGTTGGTTTAGGTATTTTGTGCTATTGATGATGGCGAAACGCTGAAAGGTAATAAGGTGCGTACCGTTGGTCTGGATCTCTGGACCATCCTATGCACTGACTCGAGCTAGACTCTCACACCATCATCCACATGTATGAATGGTTTTAGATGGCTAGGTTGGGTATGGCAGTTGGCTATGCTTCCGACGTGAAGAGCCCGAGCGCATTTGTCATCGGGTGACAATTTGCAAAAGGTGACCTTCAGCATGTCCTTTTCGCATTCTGCTATGGTGTCATCTTGCAATTGCAGTTGGGATGCTCGGCCAGTACCGACTCCAAATCGTAATGGTTAAAAATGGTAGGATTTATTATGCCTAATTTGGCCAAAGTGATTGTGAGCATTACGGTTTAAATTTCGGTTATTATAATTATATTCCTAGCTAAAAGTGTTTCATACAAGTTTGCTTTAATTATTTTATTTACTGTATCGGTTAAGTTGATTATCTGTTTTTGGTTCTCAGAATTAATCACTTCTTGTCTATTATTTAACTAAATATGTTGGAACTCGGGCATCTAATTTTTAAAATCTTTAGCATTTAAGTTCTGTGCCAAAAAAGTTTGATATGGTTAGTATAAACATTAATAGCTTAATTGCTTTCGCAAATGCGAATTGGGAAATGCTTCGGACACTTTCTCTGTATCGCTAATTATGATTGAATATTCTGTTAAGTTACTTAAATGTCTAATTACATCCCTTTGTTCCCATACCAGTATTTTATTATTAGGATTAGGATGTAATAGGAGTCGGTAATCTAAGTGTCAGCCACTGCGAGAAGGGACAGAAGCGTTAGCACAAGCCTTAAAAGTTAAAATATAACCTTATCAAATACGAGGGTTGCCTTTTATATGCCGGGATTTGGCAACCCTAGTGTTGCAATCTGGCTTTTGACAGCTCTATCGTAAAGTTTGACATTTTTTAGGCTATACGTACTCAGAACGTTTTGACATTTTTTTTAATTTTAATTTTTATTTTAATTTATAGTCGAAGTATGGTCAGTCGAATGTTTAAAAGTAAAAAACAATTAATAATTATAATTTAAATTTTAAATTGAAATATTAATAATTTTAAATTAAAAGTAAGATCTTAAATCTGAAAAAAAGAAATAAATTGAATTGAACTGAATTAAACTGGGATAAAAAAAGAAAGACCTGATCCAACATTTGTTGCAGAGGATTGGGAAAAACCCAGAAAAACCCAATCAGATCAGGAGAGTTAGTGTTAGTAACCAAAGGACTAATCAAAATAGCGAGTAGAATATTCTAAACAAGCAGTTAGCTAAAGAGTAACTCTGTCACTAGAAAGAAGATAAGTATATATTTAACTAGTTTCTAGAAGGTGGATGAGGATTTGTGATTTTAAGCTAGATACAGAATTATTGTTGTTGTTAGCTACGGTGGAATATAGTTTATTATAGTCCAAACATAATACCCTGAATGGCTCAAGCAAGGCATAGTTCGAGCTAAAATTGGGAAGTTTTAAAGGAAGGTAATTACGGGTGATTGTACCAGGGACAGAGAAGTGTAGTCGACTAGGCAAGTCGTTACTATCTATGTTCCCTTGAATAAGGTTATTAATAAATACAACACCAAGCATGGTTCAACGATTGGCTAGGGAAAGCAGATTTAGTAACAAAAGTCTACTATGATAGGAAGGAAGTCTTGAATTTACATCCCAGTTAAGACCTTGGAAGGCAAAAATTAAAAAGTTTTTCTGTACGGATTCAATGCGGTCCTTGTGAACTATGTACTGAGGACTCCAGAAACATGATCCGTACTCAAGAATTTGACGAACAAGCGAGGTGAAGAGAGTCTTAGTTAGGTAAGGATCGTCAAACTCTTTAGACCATCTCTTAATAAAGCTGAACACACCCATAGCTTTATTAACCATTGATGATATATGTTCGCAAAACTTCAGTTTGCGGTCCAAACGAACACGTAGATCATCAACCAAGGAAATTTCTTCCAAGGTACAACCACAAAAAAGAGTGTAAGATACATACTTTGGACAGGCTCGTTGAAATGTCATCAGCTTGCATTTGGAGCTGTTCACATTAGGGAGATTTGCACGACACCAAGAATAGAAACAATCTAGGTCAGATTGAAGACGAGAATGACAGGAGCCGTCTCTAAATTGAAAACAGAGCTTGACATCATCCGCATACATGAGAGTACGGGAGTTAAGTATGACCGCTGGGTGGTCATTGATGAAAAGTGTAAAAAGCAGGGGACCTAAATGGTTCCCCTGAGGAACACCAGATGTGGCATGAACGGGGTAAGAAAGATTATTTTTATAGAGGACTCGTTGGGTTATGACACCCAAATAGCTCATAATCCAACTAAGAAGTTTTGATGAGAAACCGAGAAGATTCAGTTTATGTGCAAGAAGAGAGTTAAATGCCTTACTAAAACCAGTATAAATGAGATCGGTTTGATGCTTTTTCTGAAAGTCTTTTAACACAAAGGATGTCAGCTCAAGCAAATTTGTCGTGGTAGAACGACGTTTGACGAATCCGTGCTGAAAAGGGGATATAACGGATCTGCTAAAATTTTTCAAGTGAGGAGTTATAATATTCTCGAAGAATTTAGGTATAGCCGATAATTTAGAGATAACTCTATAATTGCTTGCATCAGACTTGCTGCCCTTTTTAAGTAAAGGGATAATGAATGATTCCTTTCATATGCAAGGAAAGGAGACAGTGTCTAAGGACAGCCAAAATAGTTTGAGCAATGGCTTACATAAGGAGTTGGCACAATATCGAAGTATACAGGCGGACATACCATCGTGACCTGGTGAAAAGACTGGTTTAACTAAGCGAAGATCCTTAAAAAGTGAACTTTCGTTCAGTAACGGTGTGACGATGCCATTCGAACTTGGTACGCTATATGGATAAGAATGAATTTTTGGCGTAGAAGAAGATTAAGTTGTTTGAAAAAACATAGCAAACATATCGGCCATGGCCTCATCTGTGTCCGCCTCAGCGTTATCAAACGAAAGTTTAGAAGGAAATACCGCTGACCTACGCTTCACGTTAACAAAACTATAGAACTTTTTAGAATTCTGAAGAAATGAAACCTACATCTGGTCAAATAGTTTTTATAACATTTTGCGTTAAGCACGGTAAAATTTGCCCGACCAGTTAAGTAGCGGGAAAAGACAAGCCGTGAGTTTTTTTTTTGGTTATATTTCTTAAATAAGCTACAGTGTAAGTTTTTTATGCGAGATAGCTCTTTTGTAAACCAAAGGGGTTTGCTTGAGCGTATCTGAAAACAGATATCGGAACACAGATTTCAAAAGTAGAGTTTAGGGTTTTTTAAAATATATTAATTGCAACTGACATATCAGTTGATAAAAATAACATATCAGTTGATAGACTTAATTGCAGACATGTGTTGCGAGTAGATTGATAATTCCGACGACGGAAATTGAAACTCCTGTTGTAAAAGGTCCGACTCGATGTTGGAGTCTACTGCGATCAGTACTCCACCACCCCGTCGGTCAGGTCGATCAAGCCTGTATGTTGTATACCTATCTGGAAAAACTTCAGGGTTTAGAATCTGTGGTTTTAACCAGGTTTCGGTAAAAGCAATAATTTGGGAAGAAAAGGCACGACTATGAAGATATTATTATTATTATTTTTAAAAAGGGAGTCTCCCAGCAGAGAAGGTGCGAGGCACTGCGACCAAAAAACGATCTTTTGTACCTATAATGCTCTCCCTATCTTCCCTAATGAAGCATAACAGATCTTTCGTCGAGGAACGGACAATTTGCTCGGGAACTGCGATTTCCACGTGCAGATGCTTCCTCCTGATCCATACCAAGGCTGGACAATCACACAAGATGTGTTTGGTGATTTCGTCGTCCTCTCTACAGAGCCTGCATTCTGTGTCTGAGGACAGACGCATTTTTGCGAGGTGATAGTTCACCACGTGGTGGCCACTAAGGTAGCCAATAAGGAGATAGAGATCTCTCCTGCAAAGTAAGTTTGTTCTTCGTTTAACCGAGGGATTCGTAAGCTCTCTAGCCTGCCTCATCCCTGGTTGGAAGAACCAATAGCGTTCGGTCAACCTAACCGCCCATGCTTTCACAAGGGATGAGATGGTTGACCACCCCACGCCGCAGAAGGGTTCGGGGCCATGCAGAGGGGCTGATGACCCCGCCCTCGCTAATTCATCAGCTAGCTCGTTGCCTTGGAAACCTGAGTGTCCAGGTACCCACAGGAGGGTAACTTTGTTCCTATTGGAGAGCCTCTGGAGGCAGTTCCAACAGTCAGCCACCATACGGGAGCCTACTCTTTTTGAGGAGAGGGCTAGTATGGCAGCTTGGCTATCTGAGAAGATGTAAATATTTGCTCCTCTGATCCCCTTCTCAAGGATAAGATGACAGCAGAACTCTATGGCATGAACCTCGGATTGAAAGACTGTGGGCCATTTGCCCATAGCAATCGAGGTTTTGGAGTTGGGACCATGTATCCCAGCTCCAACCCCCTGATCAGTCCTTGACCCATCGGTATACCAGTGTATGCCATGAGGGTCACTGATGGGGTTGCCAGCATCCCAGTCCCTCCGGTCCGGGATGAGAGTTTTGAATTTTGCACCAAAGAAGAGTTCCTTGGTCATAGAATCTGATCTGGAGCAGATCTCTAAGCCAGGAATGTCTTTGATAAGTCTAGCATGCCCTGATTCGGTAGCTAGAAGCCCAGATTGGAGCTTGATTCGAAGAAGGCTCATAGCGGCGACTTCTTGGATTTGAATATGCAGCGGTGTCAAGTTTAAAATTGATTCCATAGCTGCTGTGGGACAGGTACGAAGTGCACCCGTTAGAGAAAGGCAAAGCAGCCTATGCAGTTTAGTGCATTTGTTGATGGCAGTGACCTGCGTAACCTTTGGCCACCACACAATAGCGGCGTAGGTGACGATGGGTCTTACCATCATCTCAAATAACCACCGAATGGTGCATGATTTGAGACCCCAGGTCCTACCAAAGAATCTTCTACATGCCCACATGGCATGAGTTGCCTTTGATAGGGTGTTGTTTAAATGGGAATTCCAGTTCAGTCTTTTATCAAGAGTTACCCCTAGATATTTGACCTCGTTGGAAAGTCCCACGGGAGAGCCGCCAATATGCAATTGACCTATGTCAACGGAATAGCGCTTAGTGAATGGAACGATAATCGCCTTTTGTGGATTGATGCTAAGACCTACATCTTCGCACCATCTACTAACCGTGTTCAGAGCAGATTGCATCAGCTCTGTCACGGTGTTGGCAAAGTTCCCGTTCACTATGAGAGCCAGGTCGTCAGCATAGCCGATTGCTTGCACGCCCTGTTCAGCGAGAATACTCAGTAGTTCATCAACTACTAAAGACCAGAGTAAGGGGGATAGGACCCCTCCCTGGGGACATCCCTTAACCGCACTAATGAAAGCAGTCGTGGAGTCCAAGGTAGAGGAAATGGTCCGATGCTTGAGCATAGCATCAATCCATCGGATTAGGGGACGGGCGATATTTCTGCGCTCTAGTGCAGCAGAAATAGACTCGTAGCCGGTATTATCGAAAGCACCCTCTATATCAAGAAAAGAGCACAGAGCAATATTCTTGGATACGAAGGCTCCTTCGATTTTACCCACTAGCTTGTGAAGAGCGACCTCAGTCGATCTTCCGGCTATATACGCAAACTGCGTGGGATGCAGAGGATGGCTTTTCTGCAGAGAGCACCGAATGTGCAGGTCTACGAGCCTTTCCGCTGTTTTAAGCAGAAAGGAGGTGAGACTGATCGGTCGATATGACTTAGGCTGGTCAGGGAGACGGTTTCCCTGCTTAGGAATGAATACCACATTGACTCTCCTCCAAGAGATGGGTATGTATCCCCAAGTGAGACTGGCTCTAAGTAGACCGACCAGCGGATCGAGAGTGTGATCCAGGCTGTTCTGTAGAAGGGCTGGAAAGATCTGATCGCCCCCTGGGGCTTTGAAGGGAGCGAAGGAGTTTACAGCCCATTTGACCTTTTCAGGGTCGAAGATAGTCCCTGATAGACTGGACCCACGTGAGTCCGGTGACAGGGTGGCGTCATCGTGACTCGATAGATCTGGGTTCGCCACCGAACCTGGGAAGTGGACTTGAAGAAGAAGGTCAAGTGCTTCCCTGCGATCTTGGGTGAAAGAGCCGTCTGCTCTTTTGAGTAGCCCTATCCCATTAGACGACCCTTTAGCTAATACTTTGTGGAGTCTCGCTGCCTCTGGTAGCGATTCAATGCTACCACAGTAGCTGCGCCACGTATCGCGCTTGGCACGTTTAATGGTTGTGTTGTAATTTGTGAGAGCGGCCCTGTTGAATAGGCTTCTAACCTTCCTTCTTTGAGCAGCCAGTTCCTCGTTCCACCAAGGAACTTTTCGGTTGACTTTTAAGGTCTTCCGAACAGAACTGTCCTCGAAGGATGTGATCAGCACATCTTGAAGCAGGTTGGCAGCAAGTTCTATCTCACTGATAGAATTCGGGTTGCTGATCAACGAGTCTGCTTTAAAAGCCACAGAGGCTTTGAATAGTTCCCAATTTGTCTTTTTGGGACAGAAGGAGTTCTGGCGGATCTCGACTTGGCCAGGGAGGTCGAACCTGATGTGCTGATGGTCCGACAGCGTGGCTTCGTCTGTTACCCGCCAGTTCACCAGCGAACTCGCAAAAGAGTTGTTGACTAGGGTGAGATCCAGAACCTCCTCCCTAATGGCGTTAATAAAGGTAGGCTTACACCCTACGTTAGCAACATCTAATTGACAACACAATAGATACTCTAAGAGGGACTCACCACGTTTATTGACGTCGCTGCTTCCCCAGATCGTGTGATGCACATTTGCATCACAGCCAATCACGAGCGGCTTGTTGTGCAAGCGGCAGAACTCCACTAGCCGCTGAACCTCTGTTGGGGGGACGTCATCCACGTCGCCCGGGAAATAGGCAGAGGCTAGCACTACCTCCCGGACGCCTTCAGCCGTGGCTACCTCAATAGCCGTTGCCACCAGGTCTCTGTGGATGAAATTGGGTAAAGGGAAGTGTCTCACACTGTTATTTACAACAATAGCGGTGCGAGGGGCACCACCCATACGGTCATATAACAACTTACATGATCCGCATGATAGTCCACGGATGTGGCCACCGATCAACCAGGGCTCTTGGACGAGAGCCAGGTCGATTGCATCCTTACAGACGATCCTGCACAGGGTGGCGGACGCTCCTGTGGCGTGGTGCAGGTTCGCCTGGAGCACCTTAATGGCGCTCAGCATCCTCCTTCAGGGCTTTGAAGACAAGGCCACCTGCCTTGCCCCCCCGAGAGTCGTTGCCCCGGGTGCCCTTCGGCAGTCTGGTGGAACTGCTCGGGGGAGGTCGCCTAGCGACCCCAGTCGCCGGAGGTGCCCTTGCGGGCGGCTTTCGCACCAAGCTGGTCGCGGGCCTTGTTGGTAAGGGGGGGCGTCCATTGCTGGCCACCGGCCTCGTGCGGCCCGTTGTGGGCTTGGGGGCAGTCACCACGATGACTGGGGGTTTGGGGATTGAGGATGTCAGCGCCACTGTGGCTGCGGCGCTGGTAGACGCCACCGGAGCGGCAGCCACTGCTGTCACGCCGGCGGAGGCCACCGTTACCGCTGCTGAAGGAGCGCTGATGGGAGGGGGGATGGTTGGGGATGGGGAACGGGGGGAGGGCAGGGGTGGGGGAGACCCTGACGGGGGAGTTCTTAAGGATAAGTTTCACCCTGCCAAAGCGGAATTTGACGTTACCCTTAAGATCCGTCAGAGTCTTGAACGACTTCTCGTCGACCAACATCGCGAGGTGCGTCGTTTTGCCATTAAGGCTGTGTTGAACCACCCGCCACAGCTCCGTTGAGAAGCACTCAAAATTCTGGAGACCCAAGTACTCTAGAATGGCGGCGGGTGGGAAGTCAGCACTATTGGGGAAGTACCCTCGAATGAGGTGAGCTCTTGGGAACTCAGCTTCCTCCAATAGCTTGATATCAAGGCCGCTGATGGACTTGATATGTCCAACAGCTCCCCTGACCCATTCGGCAGTGCTGCTGTCCTCGCACACCAGGAGCAGCCATTCATTTCGGGGTATGCACCCATCGAAACCTGGACCGATTCTTGATGTGGAGGGCAGCCGCATCGCCTTTAGGATGCTGTCTTGCACCGTGGCCAATTGCTCCGGTGTAAGAGGTTTGTTAGGATCAGCCGAAGTGAAGCCCAGTTTCACTCTGCTTGCCACCTGGCTGAAGAGTGGCTTTGTGGACTCCACATGAGTCTTTTTGGGCTTCTTTGAAGACCCTTGGGGTTCGAGGGTATCGTCAGTGCGCGTCCGCTTGGCCTTGGTTTCCACGGGGGGCGCAGTGGCGATAGCCAGAGCCTCTGCTCTGCTCGAACCCTTAGCGAGTGCAGCTTTGAAGAGCTTCTTCTCGCGAGTCCAGTCGCAGAGTCTGGATTTGGGAGCCTGCTTCTGTGAGGGCTGACCTCTGTGAGGCCACGGAAGCGTCGTCAGCAAAGCTGATCAGGTCACCTTCAGCGTCCGCGTCGGAGGACATCACCTCGACGGTCTGTTGCGTGCCTGAGCAGTTGTTGGACGAGAAGGCAGCACTAGCGAACTCAGTTCCAAGGAAGTTCGTGGCCCGGCCGAGTCCCCAGGAGTACTAGGGTCGAGACCCGTAGTATTGGGGGTGGAAGCCAGCAGCCCAATGGCTGCAGTGCTGGTGTTGGGGTCGGCCGTGAAGGCTTCACTCTGGATTGATGCAATTAAAGCTGTATCAGGCTTGTTTGTTTTTGTAAAATTATCCATAAATTGGACCCACGAGTAGGCGGGAAGGGGAGGTCACCCACGACATAGCCCGCGTGCCGTGGGAAGTCTAAATGAAACTGGAGGGCGACAGGTATCCAGAGTCCGCATACTAGAGACCGGGCTACCCCCCGGCTGTGCGTACCCAAGCTGTGCGTACCCAAGTTTTGTTTTATTGTGGATTTTCCAGATTCAGCCACACGGCACGTTTCACACGACCATTTGAGCAGTATTGGCATGGACAGCGTCTTTAACCGGCACAGTTAGGCCACAGCATTTTAAGTGACTAAAATTATTACAGAGCCAGCAACTAATGGAATCCGCCTTAGGATCAGAAGAACATAAACAAATTGCTGCGGAGCACAACACCATAATTGTAAAATTAATATGCTTTTAAAATGTAGGCGACAACGAAGAGCGAATAGAAAACAAAGTAATGAAACAAATTTCTTGAGAGAGCAAGAATTTCTTGAGACAGCGCCGAAACAGATAAGCAAGCAAGTACGACAATAAAACAACAAAACTAGCGAGTCCACAAAGTAAACAAAAGAACAACAGCTGTGACGTTTACAACAACAGCACTACACAACTTACTTAGCGAGCGAAATATAATTTCGCGGGAGAGAAGGAGAGCGTGGGAATGTTAGTCAAAACAAAAACAAAAAGTTGACACCAAAGACACGCAACTAAAAAAAAATAAGATTATTACTAATTATAATTATATTACTTATTAATAACGCACTAATAATTAAACCACATAAGCAAATAAATTAACAAGAATTATAACAACACTACTCGCCCAAAAATGGAATTAAATCGTTAACATTTTCGTGTCATTATTTTTTATAACTTTTGACGTGGATTAACTCAACAACAGTGCGTCGATGTTCTTAATTCAATTTTTGGCCATGAAGCTCCATCAAGCACTAGTGTTTATCGATTGTATGGTGAATTGAACCGAGGTCGTAGTTCACTCCAATACGAATTTCGTGAAGGTTGTCCAAAATCAGTTGTTGTTCCGGAAACCATTGATGCTGTGTGCCAACTGATATTGCAGGAATGTCATGTGACCTATCGTGAGATTGAGACGAGCATACATTCAATATTGCATTTACATTTACATACAAATCCTAAAGACTCAACACTTTGTCTAAATAATTTGGGTTTTGCTTGTGCAACCCTTATATTAGCATTGCACAAGCATTCCAATTCTGCGTCAATATGCTTCATATGTTCTTCCTTGGGTTTGAGAAGAATATTACATCGTTCGTCCGCATAGACATAACATATTTTGCCTCTTTGTTCCAGTCATTTTCTTGTTTTAGATTTGGTGATATCCTGGCTTTAAGTTTAGGACAGTGAAAAAGTTAGTTTTTCCCAGATTCGTTTTCTTGGTTTTTTTTATACCGCTAGACATCTTATTTGATGATTATAACAATTTCAATTCGCTCGAGGTGGCTGGGTCGATTCGCGCAGTGCGTAGTAGTCCCGGCATGTGGCTGTTAACCTTTTGAGATTATAGCAGCCTAAAAGGGGCTTCGGTTTCCGGAAGTGGTGTACGTTCCCAGTCTAAGATGCGGATGTTTGCCAAACGGCTCTGGACCATATCATTGTACACTGTGCTCATGATTTCGTAAAGTTGTTTTTCCCTTGTTCGTCGAGTTTGGTTCTAACCTCGCTCAAGAGTTAGAACAAATTTTGCAATTGCTGAGTGCCTTTTTCGTGGTCTGACTGTTCGACTGTATTGCAATTTCTTTTCTTAGGTAGTTTCGACGATCACCAATTGTAGTAACCAAGTGTTTTTTAGTGCGTGTTTAATAGTCGAGGGTCACCAATTGCGGCGAACAATAGTTTTGGTAGATGCTTTATGTAATTAAATGCAATGGATGTTGTTTGATGCTTATGATTTATTTGGATGAAAAATGTTTCAAAAGTTGCGCAGTGGCACGTGTTGTGTGCTTGACAGTTTGCGATCGAAGGAACTTAACGATGATTAAAAGGATATCGATAAATTAAACAGATTAATATCACTAAGCATCTAACATATAGAGTACTCAAACAGCGAAAAGTAGCGGTCGAGTGGTTTTGGTGGATTATGACCCCCCGGCGAAGTGTTATAAGAAGTGTTATATGAGTGAGCATTTCAGTTCTCTTTGGTGAGCAATCCAGAAACAGCAAACAGCGGCATGAAGTCAGTCGCACAACGACAGCGGAACGATAAGCATGCGCGTACTTCTTTGCGCTGTGCGATCGTTTCCATGTGTGCGTGTATGTATGCACTGCCCGCGTATGAATGTATGCGTTGCTAGTGAAGTTTGGCAATAGACAAATGCTTCGGGCAGCGCACCGGCAGCCTGAAGTCAATTTTGTGTTTCGGCGTCGAGAGCCTAGAGACAAAAATGGTTATCTTGCAGCGAAAATTTTAAAACTTTTGAAAACATTTGACTTGTTCTATGAGGATCATTTTATTTAGTAATTACATATTTATGTATTCAGAATTTTTTATTTTAATTCATAAATGTTGTCAATATTGGTAAACTCATAAACTCATATACAAAAAAAATTATAATTGTCACAACTTTTTTTTTATATTATAATTTTGCTCTACAAAATAAAATATAATTATGAATTTTCAATCCATGTTCTCAAAAATTAAACATAAATACACATGTTTTCTGATGCTAAAATATTGCCGCCAAATAACCATTTTGGTTCACTGTAATTCGGTCTCTTAGCTCTCGAAGACAAAAACAAAAACAAACACCCAGTTGATTTCACGCTGGCCAGGCCCATAGCTAAAAGTGCGCAGGGTGTGCGGTACAAGAAGGGCTCTCAACAGTCAGGGGCTCACGGTTACTAAACATAAAAATTTTATATATGCGGATATATTTGTAAAATTTAATTCCTTTGGTAAACATAAATATATTTATTAATTAATGTAATTTAAGTAGGAGTCCCTGAAAGGTATTGTACAGGGGCCCGTAAAACCCTCACTACGGACCTGAGCATTTGCCTATTGCCAAACATCACTAGCAACGCATACATTCATACGCGGGCAGTGCATACATACACGCACACATGGAAACGATCGCACAGCGCAAAGAAGTACACGCATGCTTATCGTTCCGCTGTCGTTGTGCGACTGACTTCATGCCGCTGTTTGCTGTTTCTGGATTGCTCACCAAAGAGAACTGAAATGCTCACTCATATAAAACTTCGTATAACATTTCTCCGGGGTAGAGGTGGGCGCGGGCCGTGCTTTTTTTCGTGGCCCGCGGGCTTTTGCCAAAAAAAACGTGCTCGTGCCTAAAAATCGAGTTTCGTTCGGGTTCGTGCGGGCCCCGGGCCTAAGAAAAAAGCCCGGAGGCCCGCAAAAGCTCGAAGGCCTGCAAAAGCCCGGAGGCCCGCAAAATCGAACCGCACAATCGGTGGGACTCGTGATATGATAGTTTTCAATGTTTCAGATATTTATCGCCTTGTGCCCATCACTTTGGCTACCAAATTGCACATCACTTATATAAAATATCAGTGAAGTGAAGGCATATACAATGTCGCGACAGGAAATACAAAATTCAATTGATATCAAAAGTGATAAAACTAAATTAATTCCAAATAACAAAGGGCGTAGTAATGTGTGGCAAACATTCGATTTAATCGAATTCAACAATAAAATAAATAAGAACGTAATTGCATATGCATCTAGACATGGAACGGGCACACTCACCCGACACAGATGTGTTTTGGCGGCAAAATGAAAATGCCAACCAACCCAGAATCGATTCGCTTCCATTATTTGCCAAAAAAACGGTGCCCAATCGTGTGATGAAAATTCTGGAGAGAAAACAGCTCGCATTGGTTGCAAAAGATTTACATTCGTTTTCCGTAACTGAAAGTTAGTACAACGAAAATAGTCAGATGTTGTGAATGATTCATTTTTTCAATTGGCAGGCAATGGCTTTCGCGACTATTGCCAAGAGCTTTTGGATATTGGATCAGTGTATGGCAAACAGGACTTCGCTGATTTAGTCACATCGCTCAAAACGTTGTCATCTACAATTATGAGCCGAGAGTACGAAAGCTTAAAAAGTGAAGTGCGGTCCAAAATAAAAGGTCAACAATTGGCATTTACAACAGATATGTGGACGGACGACTACACGCAAAGAAACTTCATTTCGCTGACGGCTCACTACGTGGATGAGTCATTTAAGCTGCAAGTGGCTTTGCTAGGGATAAAAGAGTTCACAGATGATAAGAAGACAGGCGAGAACATCCTCAATAACGTTAAGGAAATATTGGTAGAGTACAGTTTGGATTCTAATATCGATAAATGTATTTTTGTTACGGACAATGGGGCAAATGTGGTTGCTGCCTTTAAAAGCTACAAAAGATTATCGTGTGCATGCCACAATTTAAACCTGGCTATGGATGACATATTTGAAAAAAATCATCTTCCTCCAATTAAGTCCTTAATAGAATGTTGCAAAAATCTTGTTAAATATTTTAAACATTCGAATTTGAATAACAAACTGTCTAAGACCTTAAAGCAAGAAATACGTACGCGTTGGAACTCGGTGTTTATTATGTTAGACAGCATTAAATCAGTGAAAGAAGAAATAAAAGTAATTTTATTAGAAAGAGATGAGCTCAATCGAATATCCGGACTAGATTTTTCATTGCTCGACAGTTTACTGCATTTTTTAAAACCGTTTAAAGATTGTTCGGAGGCACTAAGTGCTGATACGCAACCTACCATGCACACTTTTTGTTTGTGGTCGGAGAAATTATTGAAGGTGTGCGCCACTGAAATGCTCGATTCTGAAATCATAATGCGGCTAAAAAATAATACGTTAAATTCTTTAAATAAAAGATTTGCACCATCAACGGCACATTATGTTGGCCTCTTCTTAAATCCTCCCTTCAAGGAAATGCGTTTCTTATCACCAAAAGTTAAGGAGAATGTCATGGTAACGGTCAAAGCAATGCTTTCAGAAATGATAAATGATGAGGAGGCCTCAAATGAGTTTGTGGAATTAAGAACTGCAAGCCCAGATGAAAAGGGGTCAGGACTGTTTGCAGAATTTCAAGATAAAAAATGTTCAAAAAAACCAAAGTCACAATTAAATTCTTTTGATATTGAAATCGAAAAATATTTAAATGGCTGTGCAGCCATTTCAGACCAAAATGTGTTAGAATTTTGGAAATGTAGTGACCTCAAATTAATGAAAAGACTTGCCCGTTACATTTTAGCCATTCCGGCAAGCGAAAGATTATTTTCTACCTCTGGAATAATATTAAATGAGCGTCGTACACGTTTAAAAAGTTCAAACTTAGAAAAAATTTTATTTTTAAATAAGAACTTGCCATAAGTTATGTTTAAAAACCTGTATATTATAACAATGTTATTCTTAATAAATATTGGACTTAACTAAATTTCTTTGTATATTACATACTACGAGTATAAATTAAAAAAATTGCATGGGTTTTTTTTTGTTGAAATTTTCGTGTTTGGCCGTGCTTTTTCAAAAAAAATCGTGCGGGCCTCGTGCTTTTTTTTGGGACTAGGTTTCGGGCCGGGCCGGGCTTCAAAAAGTAGGCCCGCGCCCACCTCTACTCCGAGGGGTCACAATCCACCAAAACCACTCGACCGCTACTTTTCGCTGTTTGAGTACTCTATATGTTAGATGCTTAGTGTTAGCATCTATTGAAAGTAAATATTTAAATAAGTGTGAATAGCAAATTGAGAGGGTTGCCAGATCTCCATACGCTAAACTTAAACCTCGGCGACTTGCAACGTTGGATTTGGTCATGAACGAGCGAAAAAATGGCACTGTTATATAGTATTTAAATAAAAAAAAAATGGCACTGTTATATAGTGTTTAAATAAATATTGTTTAATTAAAAATTAGCACTCCTTCTAAAAAAAAAATAATAAAGTGGTACTGATTTTCATTTTTCTTGCAAACATCAATTTATAGAAAACTTCCAAGCCCCCTCACAGCAAATCTTAGATCCGTCACTCGCTGGGAGCATTAGGGCCGAGTACGACTGCAACATCCCCAACGACAGTGATATAAATTTACTTGAGCAATCCGCGATCAGTTCTAAAAAGGAATATCGCAACAATAACTACCTGAAGCCCCACAACACTGTAGATAACTCCCAGGCTATCCCCCATGGCTATGATTATGGAAATTGTAGTGAATTGGATGTAACAGGGTCTGATTCTGTCTCTATCCTATAGTACTGGCCACTAGTTCATAGGTGGATTACTTATGTAGCTATTAGAATTGACTACCCCTGATTAGAGTACTTATGTATGTAGGTACTCATGAATGGAAAGAAGTATCTAATAGGTGGGTCAAAAGAGTACCCATGACTTGAGTATTTATATATATACCCATGAATAGGTGGGTGGGAAGAGTACCCATAACTAGAGTAGTCATCTATCTAGTCATAAAGAGCGGGGTGAAAAGAGTACCAATTAATTGGTGGGCCGAAAGAGTACTCATTAATGGGTTGGTGAAAAACAAAATCATTAAGCATGACAATTGTTTTTGTAAATTTTCAAAGCCAAATAGAGTGAAAAATTGAACAACCAAAAAAGCTACTGAAAGTAGGCGTTTAATTTCGTTGATACTTAGTGGTTCGGCGTTCGCTTACCGTAGGGTGAATAGGGTAGCTATCCATGTAGGGAGTAGTCGAATAAGTAGTTAAAGTATGGGTTATCGGCACCCATAGAACGACAGGGTAGCTTGATTTCAGAATCTGGTTCCCTTTCTATGTCAATCTCTGCCTCTCTATCATCGAAATAGTACCGTTGCCCTTGCCGCGTAAGCACCGTCACCCGAAGATCTATCCACCTGCAAGCTATAGCTTTAACTATGCTGTCAACGACGAAAGCACAGGTGATATAAAAAGCACAGCGAGACCAGTGAGGGTTAAAAAATACACGGCTATTATAGCCTCGGCGATTCCGATGGCCGATAATGTAAACGGATTCAATGCAATTGTTAATCGTGTGCCCAACACATTAAATATAGTTGATATGACTATGCGTTCAAAAAGCACGTAAACCTCTCTCTTTGTTGTCTGATTCAGCAGCCTCTGGATCGGGTTCTCTGAAACACAATAAATTAAGTTCAAATTCAAGATCAGAAACGATATCTGACACACCAACTGTCTTAACTGAATTAATTCGCTCACCATTTCACTTTAACAAATAATTCAAACGACAACAAACATTAACATTAACATTTGAATATGATATAATTCTTCAGCAATGTCGGAGGTGCTATACCAAAATGACAAAGAGACTTTTTTTTCTTTGGGTGCCAAAATTGATCATAGGCACTTTTACGATGATCTGCTTTTTAGAGGCAACACAATTGAAGAGGTCATCGAGATGATGGTGAAGAAGTTGCTGCGAAAGGGTAATTTTCCAATTCACAAATGGCAATCGAACGATCAAAGGAGAGTCAGATAATAACAAGGAACTGTTGCTTACGTTTCATGACAGCACAGCAATTGCAAAGGTATTGCACATTGGAAAACTTGGCCATTATTGCTGCAAAAATTAATTTATCAATTTATTGAAATTAACGTTTTTTTGGTGCCAACGTATTCTTAAGACTTTAAGCCATTATGCTGCAAACCAGAAATGTGTATTTAACAGTACTCTGTTATGATATCAGATGTCAAAGTAAATGTTGCTTGATTTATTTACAAATTTTTGTGAACTTTGAACGCGTAAATCGTAAATTTATTAAGCACTGTTCAACTTTTTTGTTCAAGAAATAAATTTCAGCTTTAAATATATGTACCTACAAAAAGTTGTTAAGACTTGTTATCTGTGTTGAAGACCGTTGAATTCTTCATTTAATGCAATTAGTGTCAAACTCTAGGGCAGGGCGAAAGTTTTAAATTTTTGACTGTATTGAAATGCATGAAGAAACGAAATTGGCGGAGGAGTGACCACGCCCATTTTTCCCAAATTACTTTTTAGGGCTTATTTAACACTATAAAATTAATGAATTGAATTGTTCATGAGTTATTAATTTTGCCGTAAAAATTACCAAACACCTCAATGTGCATTAGGACTTTCGTCTGTTCCTTGTTCGGATACATTAACGGTCTTAAATGGGACGAACCTTTATTAGGTGCTAATTTTGCAATTGTCGTATGTGCAGAGCCTGAAGTTTCTTACCTCCTACCTCCTTACACCAGTAGTGTGTCATTTGTAGTCCTAGTTGGACCATAGTACTTCTTCGTATTTTCCCGGCTGATAATTACGACGTCATCGGCACAGCCTTGACATTGCATTCTCCTCTCAGCCAATCATCATAGTAATAAGTTGTCTACAAGAATGCTCCATAAGAGAAGAGAGAGTAGGATACCCTTCGACCTTTGTTGAAATGCCGTACAGAGTACTTAGATATACGACGGTAACAGATCACATGAAGCGCGCGTTTCGCGCTCGTTTGCCTCCCTGTTGACTGAGCACTTAGTATTATGCTCATACTTTCTTAAATAACTTTTGTGTTTATTGAAATTTTAAGGATATGTAGATATCGTTAGCTAAGAACAGGTTCGGAAAGTTGAATTGAAAAATTTAATTTTCCATTTCCGGAGGAGGTAGGCGCCGCACAGTTCGCATAAACCATTATATCCAAATTTTGAGTATTTGGATAGATATGACTAAATCAAGGAAGAGTATATATAAACCGGGAAGGTCAGATGTGAATTCATTGTTCTACAATATTTTTCCAAAAATCTTACTTATTTATGGTTAAATCTGAATGAAACGCCCCTTATGCTGCGGACATCATAAGTTTCCATACAAAACTCCAATATTTAAAGGGTTCCGTTTTTTACGGCGTTAATTTATTCTATATTACTTTTAAAATAATTTCTATTTATTACTGCAACGTTTCTTTTAACTATACAATATATTTAACATTACAAAGTACATTTACTTATAAAACTTAAATACTGTCAGTTTCAACAAATTTTTTTAAAGATGTGTTTTGAACTGTGTATGTCGACTGCGTTAAGCACATTTGGTTTCCGTTTCTCTGCGTGCTACTACGTGCAGCTGAAAAACCTACAAACAAAATATGATTATTATTTTCAGTTTGCTTAGGGATACATATGTATATTATATAAACATTAAAATATATTAACATTCATGCATGCAATCATATAAAATACAAACAATTTTATAAATGAGCATTTTCGCGATGTCGAATGCGGCATTTGCACAATACACATTCAACGTGAACAAATATATAATATATCTAAGCATTTGTTTGTTTAACGTGAATAAACATACGATATATTAAACAATTAATAACTTTACTGTCAATTAGCATTATTTACTTGACTTGGTGTAAATGTAGATTTTTTGCAAATTGTTCACAAAAACCAGTCGAATGTTGTAGTCAAGCTTTAACTGTATAAGGCAATGGAATTTCATTTTACATTTGTTATATAGAATAAACCGAGAGCAACGGTCGAGTGCGCTAGACAGTTACCCTTCGACCTATGTTCAAGTGAAGGGGGTGCCATAACTCTTCCCCCCTTAAAGATCTGCATCCCGGATTTTACTAAGCCTTGAGGGCCACAGAGCACATGATGTATGTAAATCTGAAACCGAATGCATCATCGCAGATATCATATTCTGCGTTGGAAATAATATAAATCGATAATTTTACATCTTCAAAGAAAAGATCAGAGTCAGAACGGTATTCATGTTCAGCGACAACACGAGCGCGATGACCGCTGGCTCACTTTGTACCAAATCACCGCGAACTTCTTTTACGTCTCTACTCAATCCGCGGCTTCTGCAAATGCAGACAACGAGCGGTGCCTGGGTACCCTGAGATTGTGCACTGACAGGCAGCGGCGCTAGGCAAGCAGCGCAATGCGAGCAGAGCCACAGCAGCAGAGCCACAGCAGCAGCGCCATACAGGCAGCGAGGCGCAGGCAGCGAAAAGCAAGCAGCGAAGTGCGATCGGCGTAACTAGGGCAAAGGACAGTCGATCGTGAGCAGCAAACTGGGCCAGTCGAAGGCTCTTAAGAAGTGAAAGTGAATTGCTCTGACCAACAACTCAAGACAGAAATTTAATTACGTTTCCCTACGGTGACAAGTACAGCGACCTCTATAACCACTGCAACTGCAATCATAACAACAACTAAAACGGTATCGACAGCTTGGTCAATTTCTTTAACGGCTGCATCCGGTCTCACTGAGTCCGTGGTCAAAATAAAATCACTAGAATAACCGGTACTGCTGTGCTATCAGCAAAGCAAAACGTAAACAAGAATGTTTAGTCGACCTTGCAGACTGGAATGGACCGTTACATAACACTAAAGACCATACCGCGAATAACACACCGATGGGCCTCATTGCAAAGGATAGCTCTTATATTCTTTCCCTCGTAAGAGGTACTATTAATGAGATTAAACTATATATGAAAACGGAAAACAACTACAAAAAGTTTACAAAGTACCTTACCGAAAACAAAATATGCTAAACGATTCTTCGTCGGGGTAAGACGTACTTTCATCGAGCTCTGTACAAAATCAATTTATTTAAGTGAAGTGAATAAATAAAACAAAATAAAATACAAATATCAGCGAAAAGACGCTATTAGCAATGTTAAATTGCTAATCTATAATATTTTGTTGTGTGTGGAAACATAAAATTAAAACAAAAGCTAAATCAAATAGACAACAAACATATCGACAGTTCTAATATGAGCCAACGCGATTTGCGCGCTCAGCGGCAAAAAGAGCAAGACGAGCGCCGGCTCTCTCTCTCCATCACCAAAAGGATATCTCAATCAATGATTACAGCTGAGGCACTTTCAGAACTTTCATCTGATCACTGCCCGGTGCTCTTTAATCTTTCGTACCAACTGCAACACATCGAGCGGCCGTATAGACTCACAAGCAACAGGACCAACTGGGAGAGGTACAAAAAATATGTTTGTTCTCATACCGACTTCTCTAGCTCATTGGAAACCGAGCAAGACATCGATTAGGTTGCTAGTAGCCTAGAATCAACACTAGTTGCAGCAGCAAAAGCGTCAACTCCACAAGATACCCACGGATGCAGTAAAAAGTTCAATATGACAAGTCGAGATATCGAACTCCTTGTGCTTGAAAAACGACGACTTCGAAGGGAGTGGCAGGAGCACAGGTCACCTGGCGCAAAGAGTAGACTAAAAGCAGCTTCTCGCAGACTTACTAAAGCGCTTAAGATAAAAGAAGCGGACGCACAACTGCGTTACATCGAGAATCTCACGCCCACCAACACAAAAAACTCATTGTGGAAAGCCCACAGGTATCTGCAGGCACCAGCAGAAACTGTCGTACCCCTCCGTAACTCTACCAGAAACTGGTCTCGTAGTGACATGGACAGAGCAAGAGTCTTCGCTGATCATCTCAAAAAGGTATTCCAACCAAATCCAGCCACTAACTCATTTACTCTCCCACCCTTAACTGCATCTGACTTAGCACCACAAGATCCCATAGAATTCCGGCCAAGCGAAATAACGAAAGTCATTAGAGAGCAACTGAAGACTGGAAAATCGCCTGGCTTCGATTTAATAACCCCGAAAATGATCATCGAGCTTCCAATGTGTGCAGTTCTACAAATCTGCCTACTCTTCAACGCTATTACCAAAATTGGATATTTCCCTCAAAAGTGGAAGAAATCAGTTATAGTAATGATCCTAGCCTAGGAAAGACAAAACACAGCCATCATCATACAGGCCAATAAGCCTACTTACTTGTCTCTCCAAGTTATTTGAAAAAGTACTACTGCTACGAATCAGTCCCCACCTCAAAACACACGACACACTCCCATCGCACCAATTTGGTTTTCGGGCAAAACATGGAGCTATTGAGCAGGTTAACCGCATCACAACAGAAATTCGCACTGCTTTTGAGCATCGTGAATATTGCACAGCTTTATTCTTAGACGTTGCACAAGCATTCGATAGAGTATGGTTGGATGGACTAATGTTTAAAATAACTAAACTGCTGCCTCAAAACTTACATAAGCTTCTAAAGTCTTACTTATACCAAAGAGTGTTCGCGGTTACATGTAGTTCAAGCACTTCAAGCGATTGTACTATAGAAGCTGGAGTTCCCCAAGGAAGTGTATTAGGTCCAATTCTATACACCCTATACACGGCGGACATCCCAACAGACTACCAGCTGACAATATCCACATTCGCTGATGACACTGCAATACTGAGTCGATCCACGCTATTTAACATGTGTTGAGAATTGGCTTGCAGATTGGCGCATACGAGTAAACGAACAAAAATGAAAACAGGTTACGTTTACCCTTAACAAACAAAGCTGCCCGCCCTTGGTTATGAACCACACGCGCATCCCACAAGCCGATGACGTAACATACTTAGGTATTCATCTGGACAAGCGGCTCACCTGGCAGAAACACATAGAGGCCAAGACGACGCACCTGAGACTAAAAGCAAAGGATCTACACTGGCTTATAAACGATCGGTCTCCTCTAAGCCTGGAGTACAAAGTCCTTTTGTATAACTCCGTTCTTAAACCCATATGGACCTATGGCTCCGAGCTATGGGGCAATGCATCGAGAAGCAACATCGACATCGTACAGCGAGCACAGTCTAGGATTCTGAGAATCATAACTGGAGCTCCATGGTATCTTCGGAACGAAAATATACACAGAGACCTACAAATAAAACTTGTCATTGAGACAATAACAGAGAGAAAAGTAAAATACAAGGAAAAACTAGGCTCACATCCAAATCCCCTTGCAAGAAAACTTCTTCGAGTATGCAGCCAAAGTCGACTGCACCACAACGATCAACCAGCCCAGCGTTAAATTTGTTAGGCCACATAGCACAAATTATCTCATAAAATGATAATAAGCTAGCTTAGAATAAGATTTGAAAACTTATTGTTAGTCTCTTAAGTAAAAGGGAAGATTCAATAAATAAGAAAAAACTTGGAAAACAAAAAAAACAAAAAACAACTACCAGCTTAATAGTAGCAAGGGCCTCCAGGATATGCTACTGGCACTACACTTGCATTACTTTTAACACTTTCACTTCTTAAGAGCCTACGACTGGACCTGTTTGCTGCTCACGATCGACTGGCCTTTGCCCTAGTTACGCCGATCGCACTTCGCTGCTTTCGTTTCGCTGCCTGCGCCTCGCTGCTTGTATGGCGCTGCTGCTGTGGCTCTGCTCGCATTGCGCTGCTTGCCTGGCGCCGCTGCCTGTCTGTGCACAAGCTCTGTGTACCCAGCACCGTTACTTGTGCGCACACTAGGCTCGTGCTCTGGGTCCCGAGGCACCGTTACTCTGTGCGGGTGCTAGGCTCACGATCTGGGTACCGAGGCACCGTTACTCTGTGTGTGTGCTAGGCTCACGTTCTGGGTACCGAGGTACCGTAAAAAGATCCAATAAATAACGCTATATGTTTCAAAATAAAAAAAAGGAACTCAAAGTGCCTTCAATGCACTGAAGTTTTTGAGGGATCTTTGAGGGATCTCGAAGTACAAACAGTTCACAATTAAAAGGTGCCCAAATGTTCAAAAGTGTCTCAGTGAAGTGCAGCAAAAACCAAAAGACTTAGTGTGCCGCTTAAGCGTATAAAAACCACGATCACAACACGATTCTAATGGAATTTGGATGGTAAGTAGATACATAAGTCAGCTGAGCATGTGTCAAAGTCAGAAAGTTGTATCTGTTATACGTCGCTTACAAATGGACCTTCATCGAATTTATTAATTTGCGGAACGGTGGTCGTGGCACCAAATATTTGACATTTGCTCAGGCCCTTTTTTTATAATTTTCAATGGTCGAAGGGTATAAAAATCGGCTAACACTACACAACTACTAGCTCTGCTTGTGTAAATTAGGTTTGCTTAAGTATACCATATACGTTTAAAATAAGTTTAATGTTTATCATATCGTACATATTTATAGTCGGATCTTAATGAAATTTTCACAAAACACCCGCGTTAAAGTATTTGTGATGTGTGAAAATTTCAAAAACTTTGAGACACTGTTGTTGTTATATACAGGGTCCGCCACGTAACTTTTTTTTTTTTAAAACAGTGCGCACAAGATCGATCGTAACGTTGGCTGGAACCAAATGTTGTCCAAATCCTCCTCTTCGATTTCCGGGAAGAACCAATCCGTTAACATGGCGCGGTAGCGTTCGCCATTGACCGTAACGGCGGTTCCTGCCGCATTTTCGCCTCACGCACACTCTCGGCCACAGCAGCGATATTACCGGCAGTACGCACATTTTTGGTTTCTCACGCGTTGGTTTATCAATAATTGTGCCGGTTTCTCTCAATTTTTCAAAAGAAAGCGCACATACGGAGCGGACGGTGCTTTGTTACGGCTCATTTTCGTGCGTAATTTTCGCACACATTCTGCAACATTACTATAATTATATTTTAAGGCGTTCCTCAATCGTATAGACAACCATTTTCGTTCAGCGGAAGGATAAAACTAACTTTCTGTCAAACCAGATGTAACATCAGTGTTACCACACTCAAAATAACCATTAGTTCAAAAAAAAAAAATGTTAGATGGCGGACCCTGTATTTAAATGTTTAAACTTATTTGTACGATATGCTCTACTCTTTAATATATAAAATATAATGTAAGCCTTAACATGCATACGTACATGTTATGTTATGTATGTGCATAGAAAAGAAGAGTTGAGACAAATCTGGAGTAACGCGCTCGCGTTCTCTATTTCATCCCTATACCAGCATTGCAATGACTGGCTTGCTCTTTTGTATACAAAATCAAAGCGATCAAGGTTTATGGTCCTATTGGATTGTAATTTGAAAGATATGGTAATATAGTACGTAGCTATATGTATGCAAAAAAGTCGTGACTTAAGTAGTTTCCTTAATAATGGCAGAAATTACTCCAAGTTATTTCCATGGCAGGAAATTTAAAAACAAACTTAATCTGGTGCATCAAGCTTTTATGATAACTGAGATTTCGATGTTCAAACGAATGCACAGAAAGATAGACAGACGAAAAAGCTCAATAAACTCGGCAAGTGATCCTGAGCAAGAATATATGTATATATACTTTGTGGGGACTGTCACGCTGCCTTCTACCTTCTACATAAATTTGCGCAAAGTTACTCGTATATCCTTTTTTTGACCATTACACAACTCCACAAAAAAAAAATTGTATGATCTGGGTTAGCGGCATATGCAGTTATACGTGTATGTATTTTGGGTCGCTGAATCCGAATCAGAGGTCAGAATTTCGCCATCATGTCTGGACGTTACCATAATCTCACAAAACTGAAAAACCTTAGAATATCCCCTAGAAGTATCTTTGCGCTTCAGTCTGCTCTGACTACATACACGCGTAAGCGACTTCGCGAGAGGATTTTCGTGTGTGGCGAGCTTTGTTTGATATTTACTCCTTCTCATCTGGATTTCTTCGTTGACGAGATTTATGTGGAGGTCTCTATGGATGCTTTCGCTCCGTAGGTATCATGGTGCCCCAGTGATAGTTCGCAGAATCGCTGACTGAGCTCGCTGTATAATTTTAATGTTGGTTTTTGACGCCGTTTCCCCATAGTTCACAGCCGTATGTCCAGATGGGTTTCAGCACGGTATTGTAGAGAAGTTCTTTGTATTCCAGACTAAGGGGAGAATTGCAATTAATAAGCCAGTGTAGATTGTCTGCTTTAAGCTTCATATAAGTCCTTTTTCTATATGTCGCCGCCATGTGAGGCGTCTATCTAGGTGAACGCCGAGATATGTTACTACTATCCTTAATGACTGTAGGACTAGATTGTCCAGTTATAATTTTGACGAAATGTTATTTTTTATTTAAAAATATGTAATTTTTTAAGTTAATGTTAAGTTCTTTAATTTTAAGTTAATTTCAAAGAAATATCATGAATTAATGAATAAAAATCAAAAAAAAAAAAATACGTGAAAAATTTCGTGTTAGGTTGTTGGGAAAATTTTTGAGCGTGCGTGTTGAAAATTTGAATTTTCGTGTCGTGCTGGGTCGTGCCAAAAAATAACAGTCCATGCCAATCTCTAGTTATGAGCTGATAGTTTGTAGGCATGTCTGCTATGTATAGGGTGTAAAGAACGAGGCCCAGCACACTACCTTGGTGGACGCCAGCATTGATAACGCGGTCGTGTGAAGTCGAACTGTTACACCTGATTGAGAACACTCTTTCGAAGAGATAAGATTCGAACACTTTGTGTGTATTCTGCGGAAGTATTTTTGTTATCTTGTACATTAGTCCTTTCAGCCAGAGTCGGTCAAATGCTTATGCGACATCTAAGAATATAGCTGAGCAGTATTCCCGGTGCTCAAAAGCAGTACAAATTTTGTTGGTGATGCGATTGACCTGTTCGATCCTTCCATGATTTTTTGCGAAATCCAAATTGATGTGATGGTATTGTATTCAGCCTTATTAAGTAGGGAGCTAGGTGTTTTAAAAATGCTTTTTCAAACAGTTTCGAGAGACATGATAGGAGACTGAGTGGTCTGTAGGATGAGGGTTGCGTTTTGTCTTTCCCTGGCTTGGGAATCATCACTATGACCTCCTTTTCCCACCTTTGGGGATAGTATCCAAGTTTCGTAATACCGTTGAAGAGATTGCATAAGGTCAGAACCGCACACGGTGATTTTTTTGGCTTAAGATCTTTTATGATAGATGCTATCTGACTTTGGCTAAATGTTATTGGATTTATTGGTGGAAAGTTTTTAGTTACTGCAGGTAGGACAAATGAGTTGCTAGCAGAATTTGGTTGGAATACTTTCTGAAGGTGATCGGCAAATGCATTTGCTCTATCTTCTTCGCTACGTATCCAGCTTCCAGAGGGGCCTCGCAGTGGAACGACTGTTTCTGCTGGTGGCTGAATATTTTTGTGTGCTTTCCACAAACTATTCTTTTTACTGGTGGGCGATAGTTGTTCAATGTATAGATGCTGGGCGTTTGTTTCCTCAAGGTGAAGTGCCCTGGTTAGTCTACGTCTGGCTATTTTTAGCTGTTCCTTAGCCTTTGGGGATCTGTGATTCTGCCATTCTCTTCTTAGTCTTCGATTTTCAAGTAGCTAGCTGTTTGATTGCGCGATTTGTCTTGATATGTCATTTTGTGTGTGTCTGGACGGGTAGAGGCCTTGGCTGAAGCAAAAAGTTCCATGTGAGTACAAACGTATTTCGTGTACCTTGCCCAGTTGGTCCTGTTGCTTGTCAGCTTGTAGGGCTGCTCAGTTATATGTGGTTGATGCCTGAGAGTAAGTAAGACTGGAGAATGATCACAATAATAGAAGCCGTAATATTATCTTTCTTGTTATTGCGAAGTCAATGAGATCCGGGGACTTATTTGGATCTGCCAGTATGTAGGCCTAACCGGAGTCACATAATCGAGCTTATTTCGTGGCTTAATGAGCGCGTTGTAAAGTTATTTACCCTTTGGGGTTAAAAGGCGTGATCCCCAGTGCGTGTGCTTGGCATTGTAGCCACCGGCCGATATGAATCTCACCGAGTGAATTGAAAAATTCCAAGAATTAGTCCTCAAAAACTAAAAACGAAGTGGGCAGTAAACTGCGGCCAGAATGACGGGGCCGTTGCTAGATTGCATGCTTATGGAAGTTGATTGCAGGAATTCCATTTCAGTTCTATTATGAAGGTGGTGTTTGATGCGACCTCTAATAAGTATGCCAGTGCCGCCATGGGATTTGCCGTCCGGATGATTTGTGGCGTAGAATAGGTATCCTGGAATTATATTCTTTAGTTCCTTATATACTACACAGCCACGCCAATTCGCTGTGTGACTTTCACCGCAATTGCTGCACATTTTTACAGAGCTGTATTCCTTGTTCTTATGGCAGTTCGCTGTGCTATGAGCTTCACTACAGACTACGCAATTAGATTTCAGTGTACAGTAAGCCTTAGTGTGGCCATATTCTTGGCAGTTAGTGCACTGCACTGGGGGATTGCGCTTGTACATTAAAGTTCTTTCCTTGAGCGCTTCAACGATTTCAGTAGTCGAAACAGTTGCCTCAATACCTTTCATAGGCCCCTTCCGCTTTTTAGCTGGTATGTATAAAAGGTTTTTCCTGCATCGTCCAGGAATTTGGTTAAGAGACGATGGCTAGCCTCGGTTTCAGTTTGAACTTTTGTTTAATTTGTGTTCCCTTTTCTAAGGGGGATTACGATAAATTAGTTTTCTCCTATTAGTGTGGCTATTTTGTTCACTAATGCACTTTAGCTTTTTTCACGAATGTATATTGGAGGAGGCTTGACCTTCTTAGGTTCCTCTTTGGATGACTTTGCCGTTTGTAAACTTTCATCAGTAGAATTTGCCAGCAGCTCAAATCTGTTGGTGTTTGCTGGCCTTTTATTAGTCAGCATGTTAGCATTGCTGGCCTTTTATTAGTCAGCATGTTAGCATTGTCGCGTGTAATTTTTGACTTATTTTCTGTTTGTTGGTTTTTATTATTTTAGGGCTAAGTGTTCTTTTTATTGTTATGTAGCGATCCATTCCAGTCTGTATGGTCGACCCGGCGTTCTTGTTTACGTTTTGGTTTGCTGATAGCGCAGCAGAACCGTTAAATTGTGTTTTTGTTTTGATCGCTGGCTCAGGGAGAGCAAGTGCTTGCGTCGACGAAATTGAGCGAGCAGACGATACGTTGTTTCGTTGCAATGAGAGCCGGCGATCGTCTTGCTCGCGTTGACGCTGAGCGCGGCTGTCGTTCTGACTCAAAGTGATTCTTTTTATTTGTTTTTGGTCTTTTGTTTAAAGATGTGAAACTACTTGCTTATATTATTTCAAACACAAAATATGTATTTGAGCGATGGTGCATCGCACAGAGCGTCTCTTTCGCTTTCGATTTATTAATTTGTTTTATATTAATAACCATTCACTTCACTCAAATCAACCGATTTTATACGGAGCTCGATAAAAACACGTCTTCACACGTTATTTGCGAATTGGGGAAAGATCATGAAACTTTTTTTGTTTGTGGGCCTGTGTTATCAACGGTAAGAGCCTGCTATATGAAATAGAGTTGCATACAAATCGAATTGAAAAACTAATGGATTTGCGTGTTAGCTGGGACGTGGGCGGTGCACGTAACATCCAGAATTTTAAATAAACTCGATCTGCGTACAGCTTACAGCAACCTTCATGCCAAATGAGAGTTTTTAGCTCTTATAATAAGTAAGATCTTGACGTTTAAACAGACGGTAGACGGACGGACAGACAGACAAACATGGCTCAATCGACTCGGTTAGTGATCTTGACCAAGAATATAAATATGATACATTATGGGGTCACCTAAATTCATTATGCCGGTTACAAACATTTTCATAATGTGACTACTCCTTTTTTGACCATTTTCAATGGTCATAGGGTATAATTAAACGAGATTTAGTAGTAACTGTTGTAGTAAGGGTAACTATATGTAGCACCATTAAACAATGAACACATAGAGACCTCAAATAGCGTTGCAGTTGTTTCCGCTGGTCTTTTCGATCCAACCGCCCCAGAGTCCGAATTATTGAGATTAGAGACTTCCAATAAGGATATGAAGATCCATCCTAGAGAGCAAACTGGCTCTGCGCTTAGCCAAGGGATTGCTTAGCTCCTTTTCCTGCCGCAAGTCTGGTCTTAAAACCAGTAGTGCGCAGGACCCACGGTAAGATACTTTAGTCAGCTTAGCATATATAAAACTCAGAAAGTTGTATCGGATATATATTTACATATGATATGGAATACAGAAATTAGTATCTTTAGCTTGGTAAATATATATAATTGATTATCGAATCGACTTAGCTATGTCAGTCTGCCTGTTTGTGTCTGTGTTAACACACGATCTTATACAATAAAAGCTAGAGACGCAAAAAATATTGCAGATAAAATTTGTTTTGCAAAAGGTAAACAAGAATGTTGGATCGACCTTGCACACCTTGGAATGGATCCCTACATAACAATAAAGAGGAAACTTAGCCCTCAAAATTCCAAAGTAAAATACAATGAATGATGCAAGCTACAGAACAGCAATCATTGCAATGAGAAGTCGCTTTCTGACTGGCGAATAAAAATGTAAGCACGTAACATTAACGCTAAACAGGCAAGATTGCCCCAACTTATCATACCAGAAAGCAGAAGAGATAACGTACCTAGTCCCCTCGACAGAAGACTCAGATTGCGCAGGCACATTAGAGCCAAAAAAAACAATTATCTGAAACTCAAAGCCAATAACTTACACTGGCTCAATAATGCCTGCTACCCGCTTAGGCTGGACCACAAGGTCCTACTCTACAATATTGTACTGAAACCTATCTCGACCTACGGCTCACAACTATGAGGGAATGCCAGCAACAGCCACATTGACATCATACAGCGAGCACAATCAAAGATCATCACTGGGCACCGCGGTACGTTCGGAATGAAAACATCCAAAGAGACTTGAACATTTCAATTTCCATAAATACAATTTCGGAACTCAAGGGAAAATACCACAGCAAGCTTTTCTAGTACCCTAACAACCTAGCGAGAGGTCTAACGCAGCTTAGCAGTCGATACCAACCCAGCTAAGGATTTTTTAGGGACGTCTAATTGAAACGTCAGTTTGAAAATACTGATAACAAACTAGAGCAACAATCGAGTGCACTCGACAGTGGTATACCCTTCGACTTATGTTGTTGTAAAAAGTATCTAGCTGTAAAGAGTATCTGCCCTTAAATAGATATAATAAAATCACTCCTATCGCTTCAATGTTATGCTCATACTTAGATGTCACTTTTAACCAAGCAGATATTGAAGCGATAGACTTGGACGAGAAGGCGAAGGAAGAGGAATCCAATATTACTTCCCGCTGGGCCCATGCCACACGCGTCAGGTGCCGAGGTAATGCGGCAGGATGATAGCGACCACGGCCATCACAACGCTACCCCAGTAGAACATCCACAAGCCCATGACAGCTTCTACAATCCTGGCGCAGATGTTCACAAAACACCACCTTGAGCTATCCTTGATTCAAGAACCATGGTGTAACTGTGCTTATTCACCGAAGCATCTAAGGTAATTTAGGACGAGCGGACCGTGAGCTTATGTTATGATAAGGATAGGTATTAATTATTCTATCCTTTCAGCATATCTAACCAGGGACAGCGTACCCATCGCTATTTACGAGGCCGAAACCCTAGTCGAAACCCTAGTCTTCCTCCAAAGAGATAAAACCCGTCGACTATCATGAACATTTCATCTTCAACTCGCAATTCCGGGAAATCAGACTGCACGATATGCTAGGCGGTATGAGAGGAAGCTAGCCTTCCCTCAAGAAACTAAATGCAGTTTTCACCCTGAATAGCCAGCACTGTAGAATAAAATCGCATCTAGTGTTAGAGATTACAACTATACTAAACTTGGAAACCGGCACACAATGATATACCGGAACATGAGGAAACGGACAAACTGGCTAAAATGGGGGCAGAGGTCCACACCATTCTGTGGCATAGTCAAGAAGGCCATCAAAGAATTTTAAAGATCTTAAGGCAAAACGGATAGGAATCTTACACCATAAATAATTGATAATTGATTAAGTTAACTTAGGGCCCACTTAAGCAAACTTAAAATAGTCAGTAATGCTGAAACATACTAACAGTATGTCCGGCGTTAGCCCGTGCGAGATGCGCAAAACTAGTATAGGAACGTTTGGAGGAGATTAAAGCCTGTAGGGTATAAAACTCTCGGCATACGGAAGGTTGCCTTTCATTTCATGTTTGTAACATTTTATTTTAATTGTAAATATTTTAACAAAATAGCTATAACATATCTGTAAGAGTATATACCTATATTCTCAAATAGAATAAATAGAGGAGTCGTCTCTGTGGAGTTCGATCGGGTGGACCTATTATTCAAGACTATATGCAATATACATATAAAACTTCTTGGCAATTGGACCACTACCTTGGGTTAAATCTGGTCCTTAATGAAAAAGAAAGGGTACAAGTCGAAGGACTATTCATTTATTTTCTCCGATCATCCTTACTACTACTAGTTCTATATATTGACACAGAAATTTATAACATTGTTCATCTATTCGGTAATAGATATAAAAGAAAGAAAGATAAATACAGAAAAAGTATGTTTAATTTATTGATTAATTTTAGTGGCCACTGATAAGAATCTTAATATAAACGAGAGCAACAGTCGAGCGGCCTGCGACTGTGGGATACCCTTTGACCTATGTTTCGGTGTAGTTGCACATATTCATATGTACATGCATTCAAATTATTCTTGACAGGTAGCGCTTGCCTTCCTTTTTAACTGAATTTAATTTGTAGGATAGATAGATATAGTCGGCTAACTATGTGTCGAAGTAAAAAGTCTCCTTTACGGCGCTTACAAATCGAAATGAACAATTTTAATATCGATTTGCGAGGGCGGTGGGCGTGGCATCCAAGTTTTAAATAAACTTGATCTGTGGATAGTTCACATTAACCTTCAAACAGACAGACAGACCGACATGGCTCAATCAACTTTGTAGGGTCTTCCACGCCCGCGTACAGTTTTTCGTAGTACTCTTTATGGCATTTCAACATAGGTCGAAGGGTATTCTGTCGAGTGCGCTCGACTGTTGCGCTCGTTAATAACTGAGAGCTCGATATTCAAAAGGACGGACAGATAGACAGACATAGATCAATTATTCATTATGAGTTTGACCAAATCGACTATTGAAGCCAGTCAGTTGATGAAAATTCGTAAAGCCCTTTTAACCACTTTCAAAATTTTATAATATATTTATAATTGTAATTGGAATAATGGGTTGAGACAATTTTTGTAAGTACATGAAACCTTCGGTATTTACTTTTAATATATAGATTGACTTACCAAATATTAAAATTATTTCGTTCCACACTCGTCGTTTAAATACGAAAATAAAAAAAACAAAAACTCCTAGAAGAACATTAAATGAGTCGCTTATTGACCAAAAAAAATTTTTTTTGTGATCATAAAACAAAATGCTTGCTATTTCCAGGAGCCAAGTTATTCCCATTGCAAAGCAAAGCTTAGTATTCATAATAAATCTGGTCTTGTCCATAAAAAAACGACGCCGCAACGCTGGCTTTTCCGTATTTGAGCTTTGCATCCTGAATATTTCTTTTTTCACTTTATTACAATATTTCAAAGTTAGTGAAAACAAAGCAAGATTAATGATAAAAAGGATTCCAAGAGGTCCGGAAAAAAATATTAGGCTTGCAAATCCAATTGTATCATCTACAATATTTTAATTATTAATAAGCAACATATTTATTTGTTTTCTAATACATACAAGTAAACCAGCATCTTCCATTTCCAAAGTTTGGGCGGTAATTTTCCATTAAAACATCTGACTTACTTAAAGTTGCAGTTATTGTTGTTAATATTGTGGGCAGGCCCCAACCATAAATTGAGTACGAAACAAAGCGGATTCTTTCTTCGCTGCTTTGAACATTTTTATATTTGGTCGATCTTTAAAGAAAACAAATACATTTTTAATTTAATTGGATTTAAAATTGTAAGCTGAATATTATAAACTAACTAACGGTTCCCAACAATATAGTTTTCTGCTTCTCACACTAAAAAGGCATAGTGTAGAAGGGTCTTTGTGGCAACCGAAAATGTATGTAGCAGGTAGAAGAAGGCGTGGCAGACCCCACAAACTATATACATATATACTGAATCAGCATCAACAGCCGAATCGATATAGCCATGTCCGTCTGTCTATCCGTCCGTATGAAAACCGACTGTAAGACCTAGAGCTAGCAAATCAGGTGTCATGATCGCAGTGGACGCCCAAAAGAGGTGGATACCGACGAAAACGTCAAAAATATATTGCATGACCCGATCGTCAGCCCCATTATTTTTTGGGGCTGCGAAAATTTTTCGAGTTTTTTGAGGTTAAGTCGAAACTCAGATTCGCTACGTAATGTCGAAGTCCAGACGTGGTGGCGAAATTCTGATCTCGGATTCGGATTCAGCCGCTTACCCAGATCATGAAACTTTTTTTTTTGTGGGGCTGTGTTATACATATTGACAACCCATTTCGTAGCCTTAGATATTATAGACTCTGACATCTTGGCTTTCATACGGACCTCCGGAGGTCCTTATAGATAGCAGGTATACAAAGTTGTCATGATGGTAATGTGACATACATATACAGTTATACATTTATTTTGAGTTTCTGAATCAGCATGCGGAGTCGGATTTTCGGTATCATGTGTGAACTTAACCTCAAAACATTCAAATACATAATATATAGAATTCCGATCTAGACATGTGATATATGTGTAAACATGTATTTCAATGCCGAAAATACGACTCCGGATTCAGCGGCCTAAAATGCATACCCAGAAAATTACATTGTTTTTGGGGCCTGTGTTATCTTAGAAATCAGACATGATAGATTTTATTATAAATATTATTAGTATACATAATTAACTAGAATTATTGATTTCATGTTTTCCTTTTACATTGTGTTATATATATATTGATTGTTATTAGTGTAACTAGTCTTAAATAATGAAAACAAAAAGAATAATAGTAATAATAAAATAATAACAATAAAAAAGGCTACCTGCGGCTTGCCGAAAGTTGTATACATTTTTTTACCAGTGGTCGAAGGGTATAAAATTATAATAATAACTTCAGTACGTTACGTTATTTTTCAAAAGGAGGGAATGTGGTATGCGCACTGTATTCAAGTGCAGAACATTCTTTGGCTTTAATATTATAAACGAGGAAAAAGGTTACCTGCGGCTTGTATATCCTTTCAGGTTTTAAAATCCTACTATTGTTCCAATTCTAGATACATATATGTAATAATGCAGAATTGCAGAATATTCAATATTATGTCTCTAAGTTAAGTTATTTATGAAAACAAAAATGGTCTTCATACAAAAACCTACATTTCGGTCGATTGTTCCTATGGCTTTATCTTGTAGTTGTCAGATTTTTATAAAATTCTATTGGATATTATTGTGCTATTGTCACTAAATTTAGCAAAAACTTACATTGTGGGACATTTAACCACCAACATGCTTACATAGAGTGCGAATTGAAGAAAATATCGCAGCTGTATCGGACAGTGTTAATGATGACCATCAATTATGATCGATGATGCGAATCGTAACATAACTGTGAATGGTGAGCCCTACCGTGAGATAATATAAAACTTATTATTTCTCAAAATGTAATAGCTTGACTTACATGATGTAGTAGGCTAGGGTATGTAGATAGTATGCACACACATTGTATATAAGTTTGTTGTATCAACACTGTATATAAACATTATGCTTAAGTTGTCGTTCGTTCTGTCTGTTTCGCAACATCGGCTCTCTAGCAACATGCGAAGAGGCAGATCGCAAACGGAGAGAGAGTCAGTCAAAGGCTTACGCTAATAACGTCAAGTGTGAATAAATTAAGACAGAAACTGAGTTGTGCGTTTGCGTTTTACTAAAGGGGGGATATATATATTATACCCCTACAATATCAGAAGTGGGTCGATCACGACCAAATTCAAATAAAAACGAGAGCAACAGTCGCCCAAAACGCGACAGTGGGATACCCTTCGACCTATGTTCCCGTGTAGTTTAATTTGTTAAATTCATACACATATGCATATGCACATGCTTTGAAATTAATACCGACAGATGGCGCTCGCGCTTCGCGCTCGCCCGTCTCCCTTGTTAGCTGATAGAAGCACTTGGTTTTATGCTCATACTTTCTTAAATAACTTCTGTGTTTATTGTTCGATTGGATTGTAATTTGGGGACTACGTAGATATTTCATTTAGCTTAGTATATGTTAAAGTCAGAAAGTTGTATCTTATATACAGCGCTTACAAATTAAGTTCAAAAATTAAATTATTGATTTGTGGGGGCGGTGGGCGTGGCACCTAACATTTGAAATAAACTTCATCTGCTTATAGTACACAGGAGCCTTCCTGCCAAGTTTGGTAACTCTAGCTTTTATAATAGCTGAGATCTGTGCGTTCACACAGACAGACGGACAGACGGACAGACAGACAGACATGGCTCAATCGACTCGGCTTGTGATCCTGAGCAAGAATATATATACTTTATGGGGTCTCCCACGCCTCCTTATGCCTGTTACATACATTTGCACAAAGTTAGTATACCCTTTTTTGACCATTTTCAATGAAAACAAAAAGACAAACATTTAAAAATGAATATAAACAGTGCATCAACGGCGCAATTAAAACGGTGGTTGAGCGTGTTAAAGGAGCCAACCACAGGAACAAAGAGAGAATTGATTTTGCGTGTAAATAAATTAACAAACGAAAAGCGAAATCAATTGATATTATTTTCAAAAGACGATTGCGAAAATTTTAACGAAGGCAACGGTAATACATAGTTTCCAAAAAGGCAAAATGAATAACGGACAAGACGGAGAACACAAAGACAACGAGAGTGGCAGCGAAGCTGGAGAGAGCAACGAAGACTGCGATGAGAAAATTACCGAGCGCAACAACAAAAGTAACGGCGAAAAGAGCGGCAGAAGCGGCGTGCGCAATAACAACGGCGGTAACGGGAATAGTGACGAAAATGAAATGAGCAACAGCGAGGACGGCGACGAGGATGGCGACAAAGACGGCGACGAGGAAGGCAATAAAGACGGTGACGAGCTGGACAACCAAGACGGCGACAGAGAGGGGCGAGGTTGCAGTCGGCAATAGAAACGACGAAACTGGAAGGAATGATGAAATTGGCGGCGCTGGCAACAATGTTGCCAAAGCTGTCAATAAAAAAGGCGGCGAGCGAAAATGAAATACAGTGGGACAAGCTGAGCAAAATATGGATTTATTATTGCGCATGGCAACCGATGTATTAAACGAATTTTCGGGAGATACATGTGCACGCAAATGGATCACACAAGTCAAAAATATAGCCAGCATTTATGGAGTAAATGAACCGTTTATGAAGATGTTGATTGTCAGCAAGATAAAAGGCAAAGCATGCATGTGGTTGCATGCAGATCCGGCGCGTGTAATGCTACCAAAGGAGCAGTTGGTGGCTGAGCTGATGATCGATGTTTGGTGAGAAGAAGTCAAAATTAGAGGCAAGGCGAAAATTTGAGGATCGAAAATTGACGGTGGGCGAAAGCTTTGTTACTTATGCAGACGATAAGGTGATGCTTGCACATGGCATAAATATGGACGAAGAAGAATTGTTGGGGCTCCTCTTGGAAGGCATTCCAAATCAAATGCTACGTAACCAAGCTCGTATACAATGCTTTGCAGATGTCGGCACATAAAGCGAGCATTTGCGGAAGTGAAGCTACAGAAAGTATACGAAGCAGATAAAAAGGCGCCGTCGGTGGAAAAGAATAGCAGCACACTCTCGCGCTGTTTCAATTGCAACTCGAAGGGACACTGGGCCAAGGAGTGTAAGAAGCCAAAGCGCGAAAAAGGATCGTATTATGCCTGTGGTGAGATGGGGCACTTTGTAGCAACGTGCCTGAAAAACAAGAATGGAGAGGGCAGCAACTATGTAAGATATTTTGAAATTAACTTCATGAACTATTCTAAGACAAAATGTATTACAGCATGCCTCATAGACACGGGAAGCCCAATTTCGTTCATCAAAATTAGTAAAGTACCAAAAGATGTTATTGAATTACCATTTGTAAGTTCATTTTATGGATTAAATAATAGTTCCATAAAAACATATGGAAAAATATTGTGTTACGTTATGAAAAATTTTGATAAAATACACTTTAATTTAATAATTGTGGCAAACGAGTCTATGAGTTATGATGTAGTTTTGGGAAGAGATTTTATGGAAGCATGCAATTTAAATTTGAATTTGGACACCTTGAAATGATTACAGTGGATAAAATTGAAAGTCAAAATAATAATCAAGCCGATAAAATGTTAGAAGAAGCAAATATGTACAATAATAATAAAACAGTTAGCGATAGTGTTAGTCAGGGTATTAGTGTAAATGATTAGTGACAAGATTAGAAAAAGATTAGGAAAAGCTGCAAATTTTGAAATAAACACAGTGGAGAGGGAATTGTTTGAAATTAATGTAATACCATAGATGACTCAATTGATTACAAAATAGGTGACCAGATAGATCATAATGTGAGATGTCAATTTACTGAGTTGGTAGAACATTTTTATGTTAATAAATTAAGACCGAAAGAACCGGAGATTCGGTGTGAGATACAACTATGATTAGAGGACTCGAAACCGTTTAGTTGTTCGCCGAGAAGATTAGCTTATACCGAAAAAGAAAAGTTGCATATTATTTTAGATGAGTATTTAGAAAACGGAATCATTAAACCGAGTGAATCAGAGTATGCATCTCCAATAGTGTTAGTAAAAAAGAAAACAGGAGATCTAAGGTTATGTGTTGATTACAGAAAACTCAATAAAACGATGGTTAAAGATAATTATCCTCTACCGTTGATTGATGATTTGTTGGATAAGTTAGTAAATAAAACGATATTCTGGAAGTTAGATCTTAAACATGGCTACTTTCATGTTTTTGTTGATAAGGAATCAATTAAATACACTTCGTTTATGACACCTTTAGGACAGTTTGAATTTTTAAGGATGCCAATGGGGCTGAAAAATGCACCGGCGGTTTTTGAGAGATTTATTAATAGAATTTTCGAAGATATGATAAGGTAGGATAAAGTTATTATATATATGGATGATATAATGATAGCTAGCAAAGGAATAAAGGAACAT